>DWDX01004467.1:0-11659 GCA_018245675.1 Agara michaeli | reverse complement strand
GCCATGCACCGGGCACACATCCAGACTCTGAGTCACTGCTAGAAATTCTAAATTAGAAAAATCCAACAGTACCCGACCCGGGATTTGAGCCCAGGACCTCCCGATCGGCAGTCGCGCTAGCAACCGCCCGACCAACGAGGCAGTCAAAGCTATTATATATAGTCAAGCTATTATATATATATATATAACTTAACATAATTAATAATATGTTTGTTTATATATTACATGAAACAACCTAGAATATAGAAATACAATTGAAAGTGTACTAAATACATTGCGTAGCTTTAAATTGTACATATATTATTTTAAGGCTCATATAATTATAATATGTTAAATATTTATTAATTTTTTAATTAAATATTGTATAACTAGTAAGTATGTTTGTCGGCAGGGAAATGACGAAGTATCGTGTTACGAGCCGGTTTCTAAATGTGATTTTAATTGATGTTGCGCCACCGTCCACTAAACTGTTTCCTCGTAGCGACAACAAAATACTTTCGCAAACATTTCCGAGAACAAGTCTATTTCCTCATTTCTCGGAATTGGTTAAAAATAGATGCTTGATCTCGGCATCATGTAATTGTTTTCAAGAGGCACAAAGTTTTTATGAACTTTTAATTAATATTTTCGTTACGTTTGTTTCCAGTAAGAAAGTATGGCTTCATTTGTTGATGTGAAATCTGTTTATTAGAGCCGTTTGTAGTTATGTAATGTCTCATGTATGACAAGGTTCATGAACTTTACTTTTTATTGGTGAGGGTAAATAGGTAATATTTGTAAAAGATAATTTATAAAGGTAGAAAATACATTTCAAATCTGAGATAACACGTTTTTGATAAACTCAGTAAGGCTTTAGTATTTTAAAATCTAGTTTATTACCCACCATTAGTCTGTATATTATGCATCAATTATATTTGATATGAAACATGTACAATGTACATGGTCATTAAACTCGACCAAAGTTTGGTTTTCGAAACACTCTGATCAATGTGGCGTTTCCTTTAATAACCAAGATTCACAACTGAAAATTGTCAAGTTAATTACTATGACTTTTTAATATTAACACCGTGCAGTTCTTTTTATGTTATCGCGAATTCTAGTACTGTAGCTTACTGGACGTCATCGTAGACTATTGTCTAGGTAATTACTGTAACGTATTTACATTACTACAGATCTTTTTTGCGATGCGATAGCTTCTTGTATTGTAGCTTGTTCAGTGTCGCTAAATACAGTCATCAAGTTATGACCTGTGACCTTATAACCTAGAGTGTTTTTAACAGAGCAATCATAATTTTTTTGCTGACATTACGGCAGTTTCACTCCACACGTCAATACGTGCGACATCGGTGCCGGTTCGGGCGGTCCACAAGCGAGGGCGGCCCGTAAATTTGATTTTAATATCGAGCACGTAATGCCTGTTTGCTTACGGACAGTAATTGATACGGCCCTCTTAGCACACGTCTAAGGTCTGTAATTATTTTCAAATTCGACGGCTTCAGTCTCCTAAATTACGGATTACTGTAACTCACTTTCAATTACCATTTTCTTGTCCCGGTGTTCGTGTTTGTGGAATGGAATATGGATTAGAATTTAACCCTTTGTTGTACAAATTTTATATGTACTTTGTGACAACTATAGAATCTTACGCTTATAATACATAATATTTATATTCAGTCATTAATTTTATTTACTAAATGCTAATACTGTTGTAGGTAATATTTGTGTTTAATTATATAAATAACATTCAATACTCGAGTTATTTCATTGTAACGTTCTGTTTGGTAATTTTACAAACAATAATATGTATAAAATAAAATATTTTCTTTTTTTTAAAACACCTTGACGTTCAAAAACATATGTTGGATCGAATATAATTTGCGGATTTATTTTAAAACTGATACTACATATTATATGCAACGTTAAACATTCGGAGGTCATGGTATAAACACTGTAGTGTAGGTATACAAGTAACAATAATAACTGAGACATACATAAGGCTTAGTAATTGTCATCAATTGAGTTTGCGAAATATTAATATCACCTCGAAAATGTACGCGACCAAAAATGTTTCCCAGACAGAGGAACAAGGTACGATCGCCGAAAGTGAGGCACAAGTCGTGTTCAGTACAGGTGAAGCGACTCCCCGCTGCAGAGATTATGGCGGTGCCATTAAATATGCAGAAAAGCCGTAAATGTGGCACTTAACCGCTCCACCGCTGTCGCCCGCCGTCTTGCGCTCCTTCCACACCGACCGCAGTTCACATTTCAGTTAATATGTCACACGGAGTTAAGCTTTTTCGTACGTGGAAAATTCACCAATTTTACGTGTAGGTTACTTAAATATAATAAATATACTTTCGTGACGATAATGTAGTGTTTTACAAAACTATTTTCGAAATGGTTACGATCAGTTTAGTTTATAAATATATGTAATATCAAATGTAAAAAAAAGAACAAAAGAGTAGGAAAACATCTCATTGTCTACAGTATGAAGCGCTACATTGTACCTGTGGCGAATATTGCGAAATATAGCACTTAACCTATCCACCGTCGTCACCCGCCCGCCGCGACCACAGCACGCAAGGCGCGCTCGCAGACAGCTCGAACGCCCTAATTAAAAATTGCTATTGTCTCGTACATTTTCGTATGGGACTAATGCATTGTCTGCGATATCTCCTTGTGACCTTGCCTACAGACAATCTAATTTTGGAAATTAAATAGGTATCACGAGATATATCTGGGAAAAAAAATTTGCAAATTGCAAAGAAACCTGCATATCTTAAAGGTGGTGTAATGTGTGAAGTTTGTCAACTGTACCTGTGCAACGCTTACGTTTAAGGCTGGAGCTTACGCTAGCCTACATTTCTTTTATGAGCAAAGACCCGTTTCTAAGACTGACGTTAAAAAAGGGTAGATAAAAAAAGAAAAAATTATAAGAATGTTTAATGATATTCTGTTCGCATTTATCATTAACGTGAAACATAAAATCAGCTTTGTTTTCTTTTAGTAAATCATTCAATGAATTTTCTCTTGAATCTTGCTGTTTTACTAACTGCATACATTAAAGAGTAAAGTAGGTACCTTACAATCCGAATTTATACGATGTCAGTGTAAATATTCGACACTACAAAATCACAGTTAATCAGCACGTCTATTATTAACGAACGCACAGTAAGTACCTACCTACATGTGACTTAGCGCCTGGGTGTCTACAATGCCATTATAGCAATCATCTTCCCGTTCATTACGCGAGATACTAAATTTAAATTAACAGCCCTTGTTAGTTGAACTATACATCTGCGAGGAAATGAATGTTCATTTGGTAAGCGAAAATTGGGAATGTCGCGACTCTACGAGAGCTTCGTTAGTGCGAATGAAAAATTCAAGCACCACGCGCGGTTAACGTTTTGCTTTTAATAATAACGAGTTGATTGCAAAAGTGAATGATCTTAATTATAATCTTGCTACGGTTCATTTTACCTTGTATTATCATTTTTCCTTTTATTTATATTCCAATATCTTTTTTAATATATGACAATGGTGTGTTCGACATTGTTTAAAGTTCATTGAACTTCACCTGAGTGGTTTAATTAGATTTGCATTCCTATTAAGTATATCCCACATAAAGGCACCGGCTGTCTAGTACAGGCGATGTAGCCGCGTCTCCGGCGTGTTTATCGTATCTTTAACGAACACTCATAAACGTGCACTACTTAGCGTATTGTGGCTACATGTTCCAGACGTCGCAGCTGAAATGAGCTGAGAGCCGGCTTTGTGGGATTTCCGTTTTGTAAGAAGCTCGCTATGTCTTCAATGTACTATTAATAAGTAGTCGTATTGTTTAATAAAAGGACGACAGTATTTGTCGCGTAACAAATGTTATTATGGAATGTTTCCTAACCAGCGGTTTATATAGATCGCTCGGAGATACAATCGATACGTTTTTAAAGGGAAGTCCATTGCTGATATATCTTTTTAAATTTGACAATTGGCAAGCGAACGCCTTATTTATATTTTTACCGTCGCAAATGGTCATTCCTATTTTTATGACCTTGTACCGACAACGTATTAAGAAAATTTCTGAGGTAAATTCTATTATATCTGAAACTTTCTTCTGAAGCGGTGTAACGAAGCCACTGTGACGTAGAAAGCCAGAGCTTAGTGTTCGTTGCAGTCTGTCAATTTATTTACACATGCTGGTGAATAACGGTGTTAGGCAGGTAGAGAAAAATTGTTCTATTCTGTACTGTGCCATTCCATGTATGTGATGAAGTTAGAAATAAGAAACGTGATAATGACGTATACAATATGTTATAATGCTACACCGCATATTTAATTATCGTTAGCAGAGTGAGTTTCGTCTATAAAATAATATAGTCTGTCACAAAAGCCAGAATAACACGCATGATGTTAACTCAGTAAGCACGCAATATCGTGTTCAATGGTGTGTATTACCGCGTACAATTTGCATAATCGCTTGGCGAAAAACTAACGAAAAATTGTAACTTTTCCCCCTGGCTCCCCACTCTGAAACAATGTAGGCGTAGGAAATGCTAATACGGGACCGTTCGGTACAAATTGATACTCGATCGTCGCTCATATAAAACACTGTGCGAGCGAGATCGTCCCATGAATAATAAAGAATTGCCGAATGGCGACAGCATGGTACGCGTTCTACGCGACGCCGCTACTGCGAACTCCCGTCCCTAAATACGATAGAGAAGTAATCATTTTTCATATGAGCACCTAGAAAATACGAATATTGATCTATTAGTAGAGAATCTAACATTTGGATGAAACAAAATTTTGGCATGTTTATTTTGTACGGAAATATCGATATCCATAAACAGTTACTCTACATAACTGGTATACATTTTTTTATTTCGTTGCTGTTATTTGATTGATGATTTAATTTTGTTGATTGGCCTTTGAACGATTTCCGTTCCAAAAAAGCATGCTACACTGTAATAAAAATAACAATTAATCGCCGTAGCAAATTTCGTCGACATCATGTGCTTAGTTTTTGAGTGGAGGAACAAAAATGAAATATTCTGGCTCATTATATAACGTACGTAATACTTGACTGTTTTTTTAATAATATTTCGTGTACCTATAATACTTTCCCATGTTACTGTAACATTATATCTATCTATGTATAAATAAGAGATTCATCCTAACGAAACGGTACCGAACGTACACGTCAAAGGCACCTTTATTCAGCTCACGTCTGCCATAAAACATAACTCCGATTTTTTACTAACTTATGTGCATTGCTCTGTTCCCACGCAGCGTCCCTTGCTAGTATTAATACCCCCGAAAACTCCGATAGCCGTGAAACGCTGTTGACAGAACCGCCTCGTATTTGTAGTTTTAATACTTGTAATAAAATCGTGTGGAGTAAGTTATGAGCATTGTATTTTATTTTACAAGGCGTTTAAAAATTATATAGTCTATGGTCAGATGTGATGTTATTAACTACATGTAAAAAAAATAATACGTGTGTAACAGATCGCGAATGTTCTAGAAAATGAAATGGCGCTGACAGCTGTCGAGATCGGTTGGATGGGTGACCGTAACTGCTATATTTTTCCAACCGTTTCCCTAATATAGAGGACATTTAACAAAATCCTAGTGTCTTTTGTTATCATTGCATAAAAGCAGTTAACTACAGTGGAGGGCTGACATGACGACTGATAGATTTATGTATTATAGGCTTGCTTTTCCTACTAACTCGTCTGACGGTAAATGAGGTGCAGTGCAGAAAGGGCTTAAGGTTGAAGGTCCACCGCGATGGGCATGTGCGGTTCGGCAGGCTACACATGTCAGAGAATGACGTAATGAAGGAATGTGTAACTGAATAATAAATGAATACAGAATAATTCATTATTCAACATATAATCCATTACTTAACGATGCTTAATGACACATCATTAGAAGCCGCAGAAGCATTAAGTGGAGCCGTCATCAAACGCAGTGAATATCAGATGGAATTAAATCACTTCCCTTGGAATAACCCCGTGTGTAGTACACGATCGACGATCACCGTAATCGGATACGTCTGCGACAGCGCGCACTCGCGGGAGGTGCGAAAATTTGACACGGGAAATGTAGTTTGGAGGTTTGAGTTCTTTTTTACAGAACGAATTTCTTAGCAGTGTATGATAGTCAAAATGCCGTACAGAAGCCTCTCGTCTATTTACATACACCTCTTGATCAGTAGTGGTCGTTTTGTGTCTACAATTTGTAGTATATTAAAATACTTATTTGTAAGTTAACGAAAAGTTATATAACTTACACAATCAATAATCAAGAGTGGTTTACTTATATTCATTCGTTTTGTAAACTTTTCTTCATTAATGAATAATTTTATTTATAAGCAATTAAAGTGGTTATAGTCAGTTATACAGCACGTCTATTTCCCATAGACGTAGGTAGAGACTACGCATTTTCACCGTTCACGGATCTATTACACTTTTTTCGTCTCTTACTTTCTACGTGATAATATAAATTGATAGTACGCTCGGTGTTTTATAACCTTGTACATGTTGTTGTTGTATTTGGGTATCTGTAGCGAAACATTTGCAGAATAACATTCCAATTACCTTGTTCACTGCCGTTCTATATTCGTGGCTCCGTGCTGCCAAATATGTGGCAGTGTGAATGTAGTGGCGTGTGTTGTTTACCTGCGCGATTCGTTCGCACAATTAGCTCGCCGCGCGATTAAACTCCACGTTCTGGTGACGACACGACACGCCTCAGCTGTTACCGATTTGTGTACATTGTGTGAAGCGGTTGCCGTTTGTTGGTTCTTCATTTGAATTGCTTATAACTCAAAAATTATAGCAACTAATATTATTGTTTGTTTTCTAATCCTTCATTGTTGCACTGCTGGTCACACTCCTATACGACGATTGCAGACCATTATATAACAGTTTGGCCAAGTACGGATTTACAGACTTGATACATCTAAACAAATAATATGGGAAACTCTAAGAGTGCAAATTCTCTCACGTTTTCTTTCACCGTTCATGGGCTGAGGATTGATATGGCTATCTTCACTAGACCAGTGCAACAGGCAATAACACCTATCAAATCGAAACATAAATTACTTTAATAACAAGGACATTGACCCGGCCCGACTATGTCTTGTATTAAATTAAAAACGAATAGACAGTTAAAAAAAAACCGACTTCATTCTTTGTTTAACACCTGTTAAGAACTGTTTCATACAACTGTAGATATGTTTGTATATCTTAATAAATATAAGAGTGAAACATAAAAGTTTCATAAACTTTCAGTCTATTTCAAGAAAATTAGTGGAGATTTAAAATAAAATGACTGAAATTCACGTTAAGCAAAGACGCTATTCTAAACGGTGAGTGTTAAAGCGAAAGCATGTTATCTCCACACATGTTAGGAACATCAAATGTGCATTCAGCCGCTGCCGGAGGAAGAGCGCACAAAGAGGAGCGCGCCTTCGTCTCGGAGACATGTGTACAGAGTAGCGACATGTACATGTTGTTCATACCGTATAACTACATAGGTACACTGACATAGAAAATTCTCTCACAATTTTTTTTTTATACAGATTTAAACACAATTGCAATTAGAAATAATGACGGTATGACTTTTTTAAATTTCAAACCTCAGTGTTAATTTTCGAATGGGCTATATGTCGACTTTGTCCGAAATAGAATTCATATTAGAGGAATGATTGCAAACCTCTGTCAGTTTGTTTACCTGTGGCTCCCCGTTTAACATAGGTAGAACTAAGAAGTCTGATTCAACAAGCGAGTGCATCGGCCCTCAGTATAGTGAGAAGATATTGGGCATGCATTGTTGTCGACGGCATTGTGTGCATCTCCGCGATAACGTCCGCCACCGACCCATTGTCTACCTAATTGTTATATTCTAACAAAGACGCTGAAACAACCGCAGCACGCTGGCGCTCGTTAGCTTCGGGCTAAACGCCGTCTAATAACGTATCCTCGACGTCTTCAAACAATCGCCCGATGCCTTGATACGCAAGGAAATTGGTTATATAGGCGATTGCATTCAACCAAATCGCCTTTTGTTCGTTATGCGCGAGTTTTCAAGTTAAAATCTAATCGTTTCGCGCAATGTGATTGACGGCAGCGGCTAATAAAACTGTGGAGGCAAAAATTCGAAATTCCATCGAGTAATAATGAATCGGCGGGAGCTCGCGCCAATATAGCGCTAATGATCTTCATTTTCGTATTTCCATCGGATCGACGTTTATTCGGTTTAAAATGTTAAGACACTTGTCCGACAAGCGACGAGTTACTAACACTTTACATATGAAACGGTAACAGCATTTAGTAACATCTGAAGTATAGGGTACTATTTAAAATCGAAAATACCTGTACAAGATCTATATAAAAAAATGTTACAAAAAATGCCCATATGTTTTGAGCGAATTTCGTGAGACGAATAACTACAGCGGACTTGGTTGCTTTCTGATTACCCTACAATAATAATCGTCTTAAATTTTGAGTGTTAATTGAGTTACTGATATGTATATATTCAAATACAATAGTTTGCTTTTTCTTTATTAGCCCATACATTCGGCGTGGGACCATTAGCGAGGCGCTTGGCGCCGGTGAACGATCGTCCCTCGGCACGCGGCATCAATCATTTTTAGAGGGTTTCGCTTATCCAAGTTTTCTTCCTGCCTCCGTTCTGTACCAACTTTCACATCGAATGATCTCCGCTAAACCAACAGAGCGATCGACGTCTCGTTGCTGCGCTTTGTATTATTTTTTATTCGTTTATAAATAATATTATTTCTCGGGGGAAAGGGGATTGGATTTCGTTAAATATGGTTTAGTAATTGAATTGAAATCTCTCAATGTCGACGTTCAATTAAGCTTTCTTGCTTGATGAAAGCGTTTTCCTTTGTTTCATGGAATCGCGTTACGATTAAAACTGTGAGCAGGTTAAGAATAAATGTTAAATCGACTTATTCATAGCAAGTTCAATTTAGAATTAAACATTAAAATGCTCTCAGAAGCTTCTTTCCAGTGGCCACTGTTTACTATACGTAAATAAAAATTTATTTAGCATCTATTTACGATGCTTACAAGATTAAAGTAGGTATGAAATATTCAAGTCTCTCAATCATTCTAAAAATACGTTTCCAAAAAAGCCTGTCGTTTTTATTCCAAGACAGAAAATTGAAAAACCCTGACAGTGCAAGGGTTGCATTTCAGAGTATAATACATTGAAAATTTAAACATTATAAAATGTTCAAATTTTCAATGAATTAGAATTTAGTATAGCCTAGAAATGTTGTCGTAATTTAAAAAAAAAGTCGTAGTTGAGTTAAACAGCAAAATATATTTTCAGGAGCAAATCCGAGTCAATATTCTAATTCCATTATCCGATCCTAAACACATTAATTACACTATATCCATTACGGGGCTGTCACGAGTGATTAATGCTAATGTCGGCCGCAAGATTTTTAACTAAGTTAAGATTAAAATGGCTTATATTATAAGCAGGGCGATGCTGGAGGCGGATCCGTCATCTCTCCCCAGAAAATTATGTTGACAACTCGGCCAGAACCCTAGACGGAGGTGTGCCGATTTCACATAATTTGAGTAATGTACATCGCTACGTTGTAGGCTATTTTGTAAATATTTGATGCTGCGTATCAATTTCGAACATTAACTAAGCCGAAACTTAGAAACTGGGTTCTACTCTAGTTTGCTAATTATAAATTTATTAAGTATACTAATTGTAACATATTTTTTGTGATCCTACCTAAAGATATTCAATATTAGAACATCTTAATCTATGCAAACTGTATTGACGAAGGAAGCAGTTCAGGCTAAGGGGTCTATGTATAAAGTATGCAAAAAACCGGCAAAAATTACTCGAGGCAGCAGTGTACGAAATTGATCGTAATTCCGTTTGTGTTTTCAATTGTGTCTCATAACAACGTCCCGGTTGCAATACCGATTTTAATGATATCGATTCGTGAGGGTTCCTCCGTTTAGGAAACAATTTGCGGCGAAAATCTCCGCGGAACGCCGATAGACGCGATATGAACAACGGGAGGAAATTTTTTTTTTATTCATCGACTCGCGCCGGGGATTTCGGGCTGATCTTTGTTTTATGAGAACGATTAAGAAAAGCATATTTGAAGTGTGTACTCGGGCTTTATTTGCGCCCCGAGAGGGAAGCCACGCTTCATTGGTCTGTAATCGTTTTTCGCATTTTATTTCCGCCTTTATTCATTCGAGGGCTATAAGTGTGTCGGGGATATGAAGTTGTTTCGCTTACTTTCGCCGAAATGAGCATAAGTAGATTGTGTATTATGTCATGTGAAAAATGTATGTTTGAGTGTTTGTTAGTCGCTTGTTTAAAAATGTTTCACTGCGAGAATTGTTGGCTTATGTATTAACAAGTGGGTACCACAAAGCGGTGTTTCAATTATTTTAAGCAACGTTCTTTGTACTCATTACGATGTTTTGTGATGATTAGCATAATTTTCGTCCACGAGTAACAATGGTATTCATCAAACATATTAATTTTCAAACATTGTCTGTCTTTTTGTGTATTTTTATTACATATTTCTGTTAAACCTGTTGATAGCAATACGCGTTTTAAACACCTAAAGTGCCGTCAAGCCACAAGCCGGCGTAGAGATATCATTCCGCTGAGCGAAGCGCAGTGTTGCGGCGAGCAGTGTCATGCAGGGCGGGAGGGGCGGTTCATTGTGCGCCCCCGCAGCCGCAAACCGTACCCGTGAGCTTTACTTTGAATATAGAAAGAGGCTATCGCTCGAATCATTGCCGCTCCAACCTGGGCTATATTGTAATGTGATCTACGAGCTGTGGTCTTTGTTTAAGTTAAGTTATGAACTATCTAAGCTTAGCTTTCGACATCTGTAAAATTTAAATATACATAGTTATGCAATGATGTTTGAATTAGGTCATTATCTTCATTATGATATATTTGGTTTGCATTTATTTAGAACTTGCAGTTTATGTAGGACATTTTGAAATATTTTTTGACAATTTGGGCAATTAATGTATTGACAAGGAACGAACGTCTAAATATAGCGAGATACAGCGATGTATCATTTAAATATAATACCGATCATTAATTATTGTTATAGTTTTCCTTTTTTCTCATTACTATACATAACAACACATATTTCAATCCTAAAGCGCGATCTCCGTTTATGAGGTACCGACGTCAGGCACATTATGAACACCGTATATAAACATCACAATCTAAGCGTTCGTTATCATGACGATTAATAGTCAAGGGACAGAGTGATATAATACATGCTATAGGTGTTATACAATACTTTTGTTATTTCCGAGCGAAGCATCACCGTATCCTAAGCTAAGTTTTATAGTCAAAAAATTAATTGCAAGTGGCGTCGGCGTGATTTAGACGACCAAAATGTGGTCGTTAGTGCGAATTGAACGAAGGGGTTGTTCCTCCCCCATATAATTAAACTTTACTCGCTACGATATTTTTGATAATAGCTATCATGTTTTACGTTTGATGGAACGAAAATTATTTGAGTGATTTTTAACGAAAGCAAAATGTAACGTAACGTAACATCACGCCTGTAATCCCCTAAGGGGTAGGCAGAGGAGTGTAGTACACCCCCACATTTCAC
>DWDX01004466.1:0-11660 GCA_018245675.1 Agara michaeli | reverse complement strand
CAAGTGTAGCCGGGGTGGAGGGGGGGGGGGGCCTTGGCCTTGGCGTAGGACGTGGGCGCTACGCAGTGACGTCACACCGTTCGAGCGCTCAATGGCTGCCGGCCGGCCCTTTGCGCCTTCTTCTTTTGAGACCATCTGACGCCACACGGACTCGCCGACCCGGTAATAATAAGTAATAGGGACATTGACGCTATGTCACTAATACACTTGCCGTGTGGTTTTGTTTTGAAGGCAAGTTCATTTACAATGCACTATGTGTATTCACTATAAACAATCCACAGTAGGACAAAGAGTTGCACGAAACTCACTGTTTTTTTTTTGTCGAGGTACAAACCTATGCGGTAATTCATATGTCACCGTCCAATCAAAAGTTCAATTGTACAAAATCGATTACAGATGAGTTACTAAGTTAGCTAGGCCCTTATGTATTAGCGTTTGGCTTGCGCTAATCCCTTAAATTAAGCATTTCTACTTGGCAGTTGAAATAGCGAAATGGCGATGCTACCGCAAATAGGAACGCAAATTCGTAGACTAACATTTGCTTTGGCTCGCAAAATAGTATATATATATTTTTGTAATTATGACATTCATACGAAAAGTCAAGAAATAGTTAACACCGCCATGCGATGCTAATGTACATAAATGACATACTTATGTAAAATTGTTATGTCACGCCGAAATACAGAACATACACATCCACAAATAAAAATTGGATCTGTTATGACATATGTTATGCAAGAAACTTCATAGTAATGTATTGGATGTTCTGACTGAAACGAACCAAGTAAAAAACTTGCGAACGGAGCTTAAAAGACGTGACATTTGATACCTCCTCTCCGTACAAAATCAATACCATCCTTTGCAGCGTCGAGAGTTTTGCGCACAGTCAATGTAATTAAGCTCCTCTCGACAGAATCCACTAACGTTAATTGGCTTATAAGAAATCGAATACAGTACCATTGGGTGTGTATACGACACACATTATATTATAAATAATAATTATACTGATGTCAATCTAAAATTACAAAGGGGTATAATTCCGTTGTTTGTTGGGGGTAATCTTTGCAAATACAGAACCGATTACAAAGATTATTTTACTGATATACAGATGGATTATTTCTGATTGACATAGGCCACTTTCTATTTTAATACGAAACGAAAATAATTCATAGCGATACGAATGTCGACGCGCGCAGTAGGTACGTATTAATCCTATCGGTCTATCCATAATTTGTGACCTACTAAAGATATTGTTCTACTGCTAGTTTTTTTATAAATTTATATAGTTACATAATTTGTATATGGCAATAGATGCGGTGGTAGGATACGCGTAGGTACGTTAATTATTATGAATATTAGCAAAAATATTTCTCTAACCTTTAGTTCACTGCTCGATATTATTGTCTTAATATATCTTAAAAATCCCATATGCATGTATTCGTGATTCCTCTCTTTCTGTCTTTTCTTGTCCTTCGCCTCACTTATTTTCTCTCTCGAGATCCAGTTTTTTTGATTATCAGATAAAAAAAAATTGATACCTCACGTAAAAAAAAACTTTAATCAAATCTTCAGCTTTTGCCCCGAGAACGCGAGCAAGGCCACCGTTAAAAATCCGGTTCGTTATCAATTGTTTCAACAGTCCTCTGCATTACCTACTGCAGCATGACCCCGGACCTCAAAGACGTTTTAACTCCCAGTATTCTATTTTAATCCACGATCAGCTAAGGCCCACGTTAGTGAACGTAAACACGTGAACCATAACAAAACCGCTTACGTCTACGTTTCGCATCAGTAGGTACGCATTACTATAATCCATTAGACGTTACCACCGCCAGCCTCGTACACGTGGGTTTAAATAAATAAAACACATCGGAGATGGAAGCACTTGATACGATTACTATAAAAACTCCGCTCTTTTTTCTTATTTAGTTCAACTACAAAAATATAAGCGTTATTGTTATTGGACAGGGTTTTTCATGTGTTGACGTGTGGGTCAGCGAGCAAAAAGCAGCCTCAAGTGGCTAGTGCCGCACACATATTTATGTAGACATATGCAACCTACGTCGAATACGTTTTTTTGAGTGAATAATATAACAAACGAGCATGATTACAACTCATCAATCACGTATAGGACTATTACTTCTGCTAATAGGATTGGTATAGGATTGAGTTGAATTGGTCGCGGATCCGTTACTACCTACTCCTGAAGCATGACAGGTTAGCGAAAAGTAAAAAAAAATTTAACTCGACAGCTAGTCGAATTCCCTTATTCACTAATATTCAAAGGAGGTTTAGAGAATATTTGTCTGCTGTTTAAAATGAGTAGAGACAATAAACTCTGGAAGACTTTGAGAAACGTAAAACATCGTTCAGTTTTTCATTATCGTAGTATAAGGGTAGCATGAGCAGAATGCAGTTAAAGAATCGCAAAGGCCGCTTTGTTAAGAGATGATTTTCAATAATAAATCGGTAAGACCTGATTTTGTGTAAAATAAAACACGACCATCATCTTTTATCTAGAATTTTTCTTAAGACTAATTATGATTTTTCAAAGACAAAGATAACGAGTCACGTATTAAGTACAACAATTGACATAAATTAAGAAAAATATCAGTCAATTGTAAACTGATGTACTAACTCAAGGACTCAAGTGTTAGTTTAATCGTATATATGGTACATATACCTTACTCATTCTGTGATACGCACACGTGCGTTCCTCCTTGCTTATAAGTAATGCGTAGAAAGACCTTGCACATCCGGATTAGTACGTGCATTGTTCGGGTGCATACCACACAAAAGCGAGTGATGGGAAAATGTAGAGACATTGCTAGTAGCTAGAGAGCTACTCTTCACTGTATATTAGCTAGGATATCGCATAAAACATGTCATATACTATGGCATGAAATAATAGCGGAAATATACAGGAGTAGTTTTAAGGGTTTGTGCATGCATCCTTCTTATTTGATGTGCGGATCATCTATAAATACAAGAGAAAGTTAAGTATGTGTACAATTGTATACAGTATTACCGCGGCAACATAGTTGAAAACGTGTCGTGTTTCAGTATTAAAAGCCATAAAGTACTACGCCGGCAGGTTAGAAACTGCACACGTGCAATAGAACAATATAGAAAACAGTCGGCGATGCAAATTTTATAACAATGTTTTTTTTCTTTGTTACGTTTTTACCCAACTATGTAATGCATGTTTTACACCTAACGAACATTATAAATGACAAGTCGTTCCACGACGATTAATGTATTATCTTATAATCCGTCTCGAACGCATTCTTGTGATATATAATGTTCTTTAAAATAAAAATTATTTATAGTATTCGTGTTTGAAAAAACAACGCGCATCGTTATAAAGGCATAAACCTTTTTCGCACTGAAAGGATAATATTTTGCTTTGAACGCGTAAATATTTCAAACATGCAGCGGTAGCCGAATGTTATTGAAATTCTGGCGGCTTATTGTACGAAATCGCTGCGATACAATTATAACATCGTATTCCATACGGCATCGTTGTGAATTTATTATACCCGTAACACTAAACATCACGATGTTATTGTATTGATATGCCATATTGTGGATGTAAAATATTGAGCCGATAACGAAAACGTTCGTAGGCATCGTATTATGAATGACTCACGTATAAGACTGGCGTTGTGGTGAGCTACGAGCGAAGACGAAAGTCTCACTCCGATCAATGGAACTCGCGGCAATTCGATTCCAGTACAGGTTTTTGCCGCACACCAGCAAGCCAGGGAACGGGTTCGCTTCTAAGGTTTTCCGCGGTTTAATGTGCTGTGACATGTGATTTTTCGAACGTAGGTACCATTCGAAGATAACTTAAAAAAGTAAACACGCTAGAAACACCCGTGACATAGCCAAAGTATAGATATAGGAGGTGATGACCATTTATCACCAGCTGGGCGCCGTTTGCCTGTTTTCTAAGAGAAACGTACATTGAACATTGATATCTATTTGCTATTTGCTAATACGCCAGTGTTACGTGACAGTGCAATAATATAATATGTGTATCTATCTATTACGAAACCATATAAGAACCAACATAAGGTTATCTATCAAACATAATATTAAAGCTCATCATATAGTTTGCAGCTGCGTAATTTTCGATAATCGTATTTTGAGCGAGAAATAGAAATTTAATGGACATTTGAAAATAACAGAAGCTGTAAAAAGCGATTTGAAATAAAGAAAAGATCCGTTTTATAAGGGCGCTTTAAAAATACCTCAAAACATGAGGGACCTATTCCAATTTTTTGTCGTAAATAAAATGCGACAGCAGCGCAAGTGTTTGTAGGCTTTAAGAAAAAGGGAGATCTTAAAAGAAATCACTGATATGCATATGAAAATCGGAGCAGCATTGATATACAATAATCGGACAATCTTTTCTCATGCCATCGAACTTTGACTTTCTTTTGGCATATATCGACGAATCACCCGGCGAGCGTGGCTGGCACTTTTCCAGAGAAATGTAATAAATAGCGAGTAACGGCGCCAGGTCGCCGATATAACATTAAACGATCATGACGGAAATAGTGCCACTTTATAGTAAAATAAATTGTGTATGACGTTAAAAACACATCACCCCTCCTCCCCTCCATCCGACGGGTGCGCGCGTTTTATAGGCGACGTTACACATTCCATGTCACATCAAGAATTTTACATTCATATCGAAAGGCGCCATTTATTTATGGAATCACGAGATACGTATTTTTGGATTATGCGTGTAACTTGTGAATAATAACAAATCATCGCAGAAATTACAACTACAACTGAGCTCCGAATGTATCGATGTTGTATAAAGTTCCATTGCGCAACAAATAATTGGATGCCTACAACACGGGATATGCGTGTTACGGCACGAACGAGATAAGCGGTACGCAATTTAATCGGCTTTTTTTTTGTTTTCTCTCGATATGGAAAGCGGAACAGTAGCTGATTTTTCGTTATATTCTTCAAACGTATAAACGTAACTCAACGCGTTTACGTTCGCTGGTACTGGACACTAGCGAAGAGAAAGAATCTGAAAACGTAGCGTGAATTCGTGATCGCAATCAGAGTAACACACGATAACCGTGTTAACGATGACGACTAAGACGCTAGATATTGTACAGTCAACAACATAGTCAAATATACAGGTGGCACACGAGCAATGATTGCGCGTGCCAACTGTCAAGTTAAATACATTGATGCGCTCTCATAAGCATTTTAACCATATACGCTCCATATATATTCAACGATAGGTAGAATCAAATTTCATATGATAACAGCGACTTTTT
This sequence comes from Agara michaeli, assembly GCA_018245675.1. Lineage (NCBI taxonomy): Eukaryota > Metazoa > Arthropoda > Insecta > Lepidoptera > Hesperiidae > Agara > Agara michaeli. The sequence goes on along the minus strand of DWDX01004466.1, from coordinate 6,354 downwards.
GTAACAAACTTGGCACACGTGTACGAGCGTCTTCTCGTTAAGAAATGTAAAGAACAATTGATTTTCTTGACTCTTAGACTCTAAAATCTATAGCGTACAAGTCTTGGCTTTAATTAAAACATACTGTTGAACTATTGGCACAATTTTCATGAGACATTAGCCCAAAAATCAAACGCTTGACAATTATCGAATGATATGCATCATATACTGGCTTTGATTGATAATTGATATTGTCATCGGCTTATAAATTATATTATAAATATTTACAATGATGAGAAGAAAGCCGGATAGAGAAACTATAGTTGCAACGAGAATAAATTACAGCTGTCACGTGTTGTAACAATAATATTATAATAAATGTGGCTTTTATTGTCACATTCCGTAAACACAAGAGGCTGACCCGATTCTTACTGGATCGAGATTTGGGATGTCTATTTCAAACAGCATTATTTTGAAATACACGTCTTGTCTATTTTCACAATTATTTTATTGCACAAACGTTTTGTTGTTCCAGTTTTGATTTTTATTTAATCTATGTATTTGCCTTTAACAGCGACTTCGTCCGCGTGGAATCAGAGTATATTATTAAGTTCATTAATCATAAAAATCGTTTATATTAATTTTATTCATTGGAGAAAGGCTGGGGCTGGGAGAATGAAGATTCTGTTAGAATGTCCTATTATTTTCTTTCGTTTTACCATTCTTTGCTAATACACATATAATTTGGTGTAGTCGATAAACGCGATGACCAATTAGTATTTACATGTCATAACACAAACGATGGTAATAATTTAGGTTGATTTTAACAAAAAGTAGCCATGTCCTTCCCCGGGTTTCAAACTATTTCCGTACCAAATTTCATCACAATCGACTCAGCGGTTTCACCATGATAGCATAACAGAGAGACAGTCACTTTCGCATTTATAATATTATTATGGAAGTAGAGATGTGCATGTCTTTTATTTATACAGTACAGTTAATAATTTTACAAGAGTTCGACAAACCTGCGCGGCCGAGGGCTATTCTCGCGCTCTAGTTGCAGCATTAATTAAAATGTTTCTATGTACACGTTCAGAGGCCGACATCAAAAGAACCTGACATAATATACGATAAAATGATGATAACAATTTGCATAACATTAAACTTGTGTATGTAGATCACAGCGACGAAGATAACTTGGTGATATGAGGATTTTATATAGTTGCATCTGCCAATTAAACCAGGAAACGGTTAAGCAACAACCGCTCCGGTTACGTGGACGGCAGCCAACGTCGCCGATACAACACGTTGCCACACAAAATTAAACCGAAGCGAGCAAATATTGACTCGACCCAAATGGGACAAGTTGCGCATGCACGCAAAACAACGTCCAAAACACCTAAACATTGAACTGAAAACATAGATAAAGTTCTATTTATTCCATACGCATTTACGGCGTTTACTTTACACACTGTGACACACACTATTATTATCATAGGAAGTATAATACATGGGAAATGTACACATCGCGATCTCCGTTTGAATTGCATTCCATTATAGAAACACAACATTTTACTAAGGTAACAAGGGCAATCGATGAAAATAAAAGTACCCTTAGATAGTGGGAACAGGATGAAAATGATAAGATTGTGTCAGAGTTAATGGGGACGCGTAGGTACAACGAACAACGAAAATCAACGAGTCAATGAGAATCACACAATACTAGTCGTGCAAGACGAGCGATAAGGGACGAAATTCAATATCGTTAATAAATATTTACGTAACGAACGGACGAAAGCATTGCGCCCAACACTCACATCCACACCGCACGTATTCCGGCACGTACATTTACATGGAGGAACGTAATTTTTTACGAATTAGTTAACGTGTAACGTACATACAACATAAATGACTACGCAAACAGAGTGCGTTGTGAAATTACAGTTTTCTACTTTAACTTTGTACACACATTGTTGTTATTATAAAACGAAAGAAATATTAGCTCGATTAATTGATAAATATAGCAACGAATCGAAAGCAATTCGTTAGGTATGGTACCTACAAGTTTGCAATTAATTGACGAAGCGTTAAAAAGACCAGATAACAATGATCCATCCATTGGCCCCGATCCACAATAAGCTTGAAATAATTAATGAATAGTACCAGAGCCTCGTCAACGTTTGAATTGAATGCAAAGGTCAGATGTCAGATGAAAACTAAGTTTCGTGCCTTATCTTTCGGATCCTTGCAAATATTTAAAGCAACGCGATCGTTGAACAACAAATGCGGCGTCTTTTAAGACTAAGATAAATTAATAAAAATACAAGGAGGTCAACTTTTGTGGATTTCATAACAAATAATCTCTCAGTTTTTGTAACATTTTCCGCAAATTACACAATGACGCAATGATCACGGCTATAAAGGAAATCCCACATTACACATCTTTAAGGCAAATACTCGTGAGAATCTTCGATGAAATCGTCGAATTATCCTAGATATAATATTTAAATTCATTAATGTCTTCAAAATGGTTACAATCACAATAGCCTTTTTTTTACTTGCGAAAAAAAGGTAGGCCCGATGAACGATATAACGAATAGGGACATTACAGCTGTAATTCAACGCCAGAATGATTTATTTTAATCATAGGCTTGTTATATAGACAACTATACTTTTTCTAACTACACAGCGCCCGCCTGGGCACGGATATCTTTCGCTTTTACGGAAAGCCTGGAGTTCCAACAAAATCGCAATCCAGTTTTGTATAATTCTTCTCATACTCCACGTAATCGAAATTAACCTTTCTTTCAATTAAACAATTTCTGTTAGAACAAAATCAAATTTCCAGTATTAATCCAACGTCAGTATTGATATCAAGACGCGAGTGAACCGATTGACACTGACAGTGTTAATTTCACGCTGCAAGCGGCCGCGTCCTGAGCACGGAGCACGATGTTCGACATACTTCGCCGACCTCAAAACGCAAAACCTCAATCGCACCATTACCTCGTCACGGCATTGATTAGCAATTTAGCATTAACGCGGCCGGCCAGTTCGTCGTGCATCCACCGAGAGTCGCGCTCGGTGAAGTGGGACGGCCAAAAAACGTTGTTACGTAACGTCGCCCACCGGATAATATTGTAGTGGTTATATTACGATTTCATGCTTCATATAATCTTTGTCACTTAGAAAACTATTGCGTAAGGCGTGATATGTTTTTAAACAAGAGCAAACAAAACACACTGGAGTGAAGTAAGGTTTGATATGCATTTAATCACTCTTTCATTTTAATTTTTTTTTTAAAGTAACATACGTGAAGTGAGGAATGGTTTGGGTTGATCTATTTCAATTTAATAAAAACAAAAAAAAAAACGATTGAATGAGACGCATGAAGTAAGGAGTAATATGTTTGTTCTTTATAATATATGAACAAGAACAAAAAACCACATCGACTAACATACGTGAATTAATTACAAGGTTAGGTCACATCTATAATCAATTTTATAATTATAAAAACGTGCAAGACGTGTTTTTAGCCGGTTTGAAATTTAATTATCGAACTTTGTTCATGTCATGTACGTTTAAATGTCATAGGGTACAATAAAAAATATTTAATTACATAGCTATACATTGACTATTCTAATTCACTATAGAACTGCTTCCCAAAGTTTGGGTGACGAGCGGTTTGGGAAAACATCTTCAGGACCCTTTTTTTAATTTTTTTATTGCGATAGACATGCGTTTGACTGCGAACTCACCTGATGGTAAGTGAGGTGCAATATAATATGTAGCACGCTTGCCTAGAAAGTACCCTAGCAGTTACTTATAATTTCTTGGAGTAAAATCGATGTTAAATAAATTAAATAAATAAATAAATAAATAAACAATGTAGGCGACTACAAACACGTCTGCTATTAGTGCAATGCACGACCTGCAATGACATGCAATGACAACCCGAGGTTGTCAATGAAAACCTTCATATAATTTCAAATGTTATGGTATTTTGTTTGTTGTTTCGATTGTTTCCTGCAATGAGGCGAATAATGAATGTAATCTACATTACGAATTACCACAGAAAAATAGATTAAAGCCACGTTACTCCATTGACGGTGAACTTTATCTTAATATACGCAGTTTTAATTATGCATTGTTAAAAGTTTGAAGGAGTGAACAACAAATGAGAAGATATTAACGTGCGTATTACAAATTATATTGATCGTTACTTAAAAACAATTATAAGTTCTATAATAAATAATCTTCAATTAATATATGAAGTCACACGACAGGGTAATTGTATGTATAGAATATCATCAGCTTATATTTCGTAAAATATACATACGATAATGGTCTAGTTCTAACACTAAATAGTTATCAAGTCATTTTTTTACGAGACGCATATATCGCTCATCGGCCCAGGACCCTGTTGGGTTATCTCGCATAAATGGTCACTGTCATTCATACTACGTCAGTACCACAAGAGCCGAGGGTCAGGCAAGGGTGTGACGTCATAGTTATACACATAGAAACAACGTGTATGTAATATTAATAACAAAGCATTTGTCGACAACACACTACAAATATAGGAAAACCTATAGCAATTCCAATCAGCTTCAGGAAAACGTCAAGATTAAGTTCACGGAGCGTCGACGGTTTTCCTGCTCAAATTTAATTTAAAAGCACAAGTCACCATGACTTTATGTTTTTTACTCGCTTGTTTATAATGCTCCATAATATAATGCTCCTCCTAATCGTAACTGCACTATTTACAGTAAAAAATCATTTTAAAATGAACACATATTATACACATTAATAGAAATAATTTACTAAATTGTTTAATTTAACCACAAAGCCCCCAAACCCAACTGAATTGAATTGAATTAACGCTAGAAGCTAAACGCAAATATGTTATACATACATTTATTCTTCATATATAATTTTCCAAAAAGTTTGCGATATCACATTGTGTCAATTGTCTAACACGTCTTTTCCAAAGCGCAATAAGAATATCCTAACTTTTAAGCTCGTACAACGCGGATGGTTAGCAACATATTACACAGACATACATACATACGTAATGAATATTAAATGAAATATATGTTGACGTTCGATAAAAAAAATAAAAGGATTTTAAATGCAATAAGAAACTTCGATGAGTTCATCGAAAATTCCAAATGCCAAAAACTTCTTTCCTGTTTTCGCATCCTCACTTATTATTAATATTAAGACTATTATCTGCGATCGAAACTGCAGTGAGGTAATGAACATACATTCACGTAGGTACACATCACAAACGTGAAGTAGCCGTAACATAGGCCGTAGATATTACTTTTTTTTAAAATTCAGAATATATTTCGGTACTGGTGATTAATAATAACCGCACGCTGGAACCGAAAAAGTCTGCAATGCATTGCATATATGACATTTTATTTCTCTATGATAGAATAAAATAATGGTAGAAGAATGTTATTTCGAAGATTATTACCTTCACGTTTGACGATATATTAAAATAAATAAATAAAAATAAAATGCCTTATATTTCTTACAAAAGATCAAAATAGCAAAGCAATAACAAGGAAAAAATTACACACTACATAACTCTAAGTTTAATTTGTAGAACTAATTAGCTAGTAAGGATCCCTCGCTACTCGAAGGTGAAGGCCTCCTGTAGTGATTTCCAAATGTCCTTATTTTTTGCTGTGCTTATCCACTCCTTACCGGCCACCTTTATTATATCATCTGTCCACCGGGCAATTGGTCTACCTCTCCTCCTGACGATATATTAAAAAACTTAATTAAAAGCGTGATGTTACGTTTTTTTTTTTTAAATTAAAAGCTTGAAATGAAATGTAACGAGTGTCTTCTTTACGTCTCAACATACGAGTATAATGTCCGAGCGCAATTGAATGTCTGGCCAAATGCCGACACATTATATTTTTAACAGCATCCGACATTTTTGTCCAATTGTAATTGTAAATTGCGAATTGTAAGAATGAATAAAGATATAAATTAAACACAACATTCTACGAGACCAATTCACAATAGTGAGATTGTAAACGTTAAACGAAATTAGTGACGAGCGGATATCAACGAGAAACATTACATGTATTACGACCAAATGTATTATCTAGTGGATACATATAAACTTTTAAGAGGTAATTATCGGAATGAAGCTGCGGCATTCGCATTTAACGAGACCGATTGCGACTGAGTTACGCGGTTTATGTGCGTATTGTGAGCAGCCGAGTCGAGTGTACCTACCTACCTTCACATATGTAGCGCACTTCAGAATATATAAGGTTTAACGTAACATCTCGCCTGTAATCCCCTAAGGGGTAGGCAGAGGAGTGTAGTACACCCCCACAATTCACCAGTTAC
>DWDX01004465.1:0-11663 GCA_018245675.1 Agara michaeli | reverse complement strand
CGCACGCGCATCTCGTCACGGCGCGATTGTTTACCCCGCTCGTAACGTAACTGCGCGGTTGCCGCGCCGCGCTCGCCTCCTCTCACTTTCGCGCCAACCTTCCCGCTCGCACCGCCTAGCGGCGTCTCGCTCGCGCGCGCCTCCTAGCGGTGTTTGAGTTTTTTGGCCGTGCAGTTTTTTCCCTTCACAGTTTTGCTACTCTCGGTTCGCGCTTACGGGCCCACATTGTTTACAGTGAACTGTTAATTATACGCAAACTGCGTCGCCCCCTTCGGTCCCGCTGCGGAATTAGCTCACTAAATCTCTGTCGCTAGCATGTAGTCTTAAAATCCATTCCACGAAACGAAATCATCGTCGAAATGTAGTATCGTATATTGCGATCACCGTGGTAATCGAACGTGGGCAGATAACAAATTTGTCATTTCCTAATTCTCGTTTTGATATTAGTAAAATTGAGATGTTATAATAAAATATTACGATCTATATCTAGATCGCTTATGAAATGATACATTTTCTTGCAGTTCGTTAATTACAGCGGGGAGTCCGGCGACGACCGCCGAGTGGTTCGCAAATGGGTCAAGTTTGTGTTATTTTGTAAATAGAATACGGTTGTTTGTTCTCAATTTTTTTTTTTCAAATGTTACAACTTTATTCTCGGAAGCGTTTCTCCCGCCGCCATCACCACGCTCCGGCGTAATGGCGAGATGCTTGTAATTTCGTTTGTTGTCGTTATTATTGTTGTTTGTCTGTTTACGTCCAAAGTTGGTTTTACCGCTTCTCGGTTCAGCCGATACGGATACGTGTTGGTTTCATTCCGGTCTCCTGCGTTCGCAATTCTCGTGTAATATGTAGCGTCGTTAGATTCCGCCGACTCCTAATAATATAATGACATTTGTGTTGGTTTCATTTAAACTAAGCAATATTATTAAAGAAGCTTTAAGTACACGGTGGTCAACTTATTTTTATACGGTATTTGACCTTTTCTTTTATATAACAATCAGACAGACAGACTGCAGTAGGTACGTATTCAGATCATGCTTTCGAGTCAACAACAGCATATAGGGTATTATATATCTGTATTATTTACGCGCTATTTTACTGTACATAGCAACGAAACGAACACGTACCCCGTCGCATTATAATATCGTTTACACACTTTGTACAATGTTAGCGGATAAACTCCTTCAGCGACACGCGGCTTAGCCCCGTTGGCCTGTCGGCTCAAAGGCCCGCCAACTGCTGAGCGCGCGACTCCCGACTGAATACCGCCGTTAGCTCTCCCCCTCACACCGTCGTAACCTACGATTTTCCACGAGACTTGTCTGATGCGATCTCGAAGCTTTTGTCGCCGAATATTTTTGCTTAATTTTCCCACGATCTCGATCTATTCGACCTCTACGTCGACGTATCGGAAAGCCATTAAGCGCTTGCGATATGCCATCGGTCGAACGGCTTCCACGAGGCTTAGTCGAATGTAGTCTTGACTGTTCACCGAAAGAGGGCGTCGGTCATTTTATTTGCTCGTGGAATGTAACAGTTTCCATTGGAACGTTCAAATGAAATGTAAAGTCGTGAGTCGTGTCGACCGTTCTACATACTGCACGGGTGGTGCGGCGATTCAGTTACCTTTGTCGACTTTCTAGTTGCCGGTGACAACGATAGGCGCACGTCTCGGCTTACGTGTAACGTTACTCGCGTTACAACCGAACGGTGCACACGACAATTAACACAATTCCTAAGTCGCGCGATCGCCGACGTCGGCACGGTGGCACCGGCCATGGTGAGGGCGGAATTTTTTCCATGTTGCAATTGAGGTAACGGAGTTAACGTGGGGAACCGTGTGATTTTTAATGGCGGCGATGTCGTCACGTGACACAATAGAAAGTGAAGCGGCGGTCGGCGCGGGCGCATCGGGCGTTAGAAAGCGGCCGGCCTCCGCCGCCTGCGCGCCCGCTCGCCCGCTCGCCCGCCCGTCGCGCATTCTTTGCGCGCCCGCCGCCTCGAGCGCACCTCGACAACCCTATAAATATCCCACCGCTGGACTAACTCGTTCCACTACATTGTTGTTAATGCGAAAGTAAAATTGTATATTATGCAGTCGGTGCAAAACAATGAATTATTAGTATTTATCACACGCTCATACTGCTGATAAGAGCCTTCTCTTATCCGTTACATTTTGATCGATCTAGGGTACGCGCGTACTATACGGGTCAAGAACTTGTCAAACCACTAAAACTGTGGGACAGACATATATAATGGCAATCGGCAATATCGCATATCGCGAGCCGTTATCAGACCTTGACACTTGCTATCAGCACGCATCGATTAGTGTAAACACTACTGCGTTGTAAAGGTGCAGGCGGAATTTGCAATCGTGTATTGTATGTCATATGCAAATTATTCATTTTCCAAATCGTCAGTGACCATAATGTTTCTTCTCATAGTACATTTAATGCGTGTGTATCTAATGCGACATTCCAGTTGCATCGCACCGTAATACACTACTGAAATGAGTCGGTTTCCAATTCAACTGTTCACTGTTAACTCTGCCAGCGAAACCCAACTCCACGCCGTTTTCAAGGAGCAGCATTAAACGCGTTCCCTCGCATTTATCTCGCAAACGACCCGATAATTTATACGTCATATTGTATTCGCGACGAGGCGTTAAGCGGCAGAATGAAACGTCGCATAAAACGAATCAATCGCGCGCTCCGTTTTAGTGGCGATTACGAGACGCGGCCGTAACCCTCGTTCGGGCGCTAAGACTAAACTCGTTTAGTACACGCCGCCCCTTATCGCGTTAGGTCGACGCGACCCCACGCGCCGCGTCTGCCAGGTGCGGACCGCGACCGAAGGACCCCCTTCCGCTGCAGATGGTGGTGTCGCGGGAAGAAGTCCGTTGACCCTTGAATGGCGCGCCATTAAATATTGAACGCAGCGCGACACGAAGACAATATGCGCCCGCTCGGGCTCGGCGGACGGTCGGCGCTCGATGGCGTTTTTGTGCCCGGCCATTACGATCGGCTCGCTGCTATTAACGATACAGCTGAAATATTACGTGCTCGAATTTCATGGTTTACTTTGTGATACTTAGTTACAAACATGAAGTGAATTTATTTTCGCCTCATACCAGGTATGATTTCTAGAGTTGGCCATTCATAGTTTCATTTCAGCTTACAGTAATTTTCAACAAATTATGGAGACTTAATGAGCTTAATAAGCTCCCCACTGTCACCAAACGATTTTCACACGATGGGTTTGTTGTATCTAACCTGAGGAGTGCATATAGAACTAGTGTCCAAGAGCGAGTCGATAGCGGTCGGCGGCGGATGGAGGGGTCGTTGGGTTTTTGACCCTCAACATTTGCATACCCAAGGTCGCCGGCGAACCGCACTGCAGCACCTGCCGCGGATGTATTGCCATCGGGTCCCTTAGTCCCTGTCGCGACTTATTAAGTTTCTTTCGTGGGAACGTATTATTAAACTTGATCGGACCAAACATTTTGAGAGCTTTATAACGTTTAAATAATGAATGTTTTTCTCGCTTCTTTTTAACTACAATAAGAAAATGCGGACATGGATAAATGAAATCGTGACAATAGGTTTCATTAAAATTTGTAATGGGCAATAATAAACAGTTTTAAAGTTAAACCAATTACTGACGTGTCAAAGTAATTTCAGCGACAGTCTGAATTATCGTTATTCAGAAGACTGATAAATACATAAATAAACTAAAAATTCATTATTGAAACTTAGTGATTTCTTCTTTTTAAGAATTCCGACATATTTTAGCTAGGTTTCTCTTATTACTTTATACAAATTATATTTCAATACATACTTTTAAAATAAATTTATATAAATAATCAAAGTTTCATACTTTTGCGTAAACGTAACACAAATCTTTCCAATTTCATCCCTAGCGATAAGAACACGGCTGCGAACGATCTCAAAAATTATCAGACTGTGTATAGAAATGTATATCGATTGTTTCGATTCGATTGATACTATTGGAACATATCGATGTTCAACGTATCCTCGATAAGCGCTATCGTGACGCAGCCTTCCCAAGCGTTGCGTTATAGGTGAACGAAGTGCACGCACTGAATTTTACGCACAAACAAAACTAATCTATACGTATATTCGATTCACATTCACATCGGTAGCAAAAGCGTAGGTAATATGACAAATCACATTCAAATATATGGATGTGTGCCCGGTGCATGGCAATAGGCTCACTCCATTGTGGTACTTAAATGTAACTGGTGAAATGTGGGGGTGTACTACACTCCTCCGCCTACCCCTAAGGGGATTACAGGCGTGATGTTACGTTTTTACATTCAAATATTGTATCAATAATTTTAAAATAATAGCGGAACTTGCCGCTTAAATAAAAGTCAACTTAAATAAATAATAAACTGTCGGTGACCGGTTGCGAATTGAATAAAACGAAGGGTATGTAACGAACACGGGGTAAGTCGTGCCGCGTATAATCAATCACAGGACAGAGAAACGACCATTTAAACAGTAATAATTGTTGTAATAATACGTAATTTCTTAACAGCTGGCACATACGCAAACACTCATTACGTAGGTAAGGCAATACATTGTTGAGGTTTTATTGCAAATTATCATTGTGTTTATTTTAAGTAGCTATAGCTCGTTGTATGTAGCTGAATGCTGTGCGGCCGCGCGCGATGTAACCTTGAATCGGAATTCTCAGCTACCTTAGCGTACCGTAATAATGAAATAAGCAGCGATAGCCGAGCGGTTCGCGATACGAATATGGGTTCAAAGCCGGAGCTCAGACTTGTTACGTGCATTTTTTAACTTATACAAATATCGCGACGAAACCGGCAAATTTCAGAGTGTTTTATAAAATTTGTTCACGTTTTGACGTGCGTCAAGTCAGCTAATCTGCACTTGGCCAGCGCGGTCGAACGCCCAAGATCTTTTCACTTTTAGAGGAGAATACCTGTCTCCGCCAGTGGTACGATAAAAAGGTCGAATAATAATAATTTTATCATAAAGAGGACAAATTTCGTGAATCCGGAGTATGTATTGTGTTCGAAACTCCTATTCGCCTTGTTGCATCTTTATTAAGCCGCCCAATTGTCTCAAATCACAATTGCACCAGTCGCCAAACGCGGAACTTTTAAAACCTAGTTAACTGCTCGACTGTTGAAAGTTGCGCATTAAACGCAAGTCGGATAATATGCAAAAGTTTCTGTAAATTAAACGACAATTGTACCGCGAAAACAATACGGTGCAGCAGCTTTCGGTGACGGCCGCTCGCTATACGAGTATACCGCCTCGGGCTTCGCCGAGTTGTGGACTTGTGTTCTTTAACTATTCATCACAAATTATTTATTAGGCTACCTGTAACTGAGATTTATAGTAAACGTGATATTTTATACTCAATCGATATTATTAATTGTATTCAAGAAAAAAAATTAAATCCCTCTGTTTAGATTCTACTCAATTTTCTCAAATCTCAACTTCAAATACCTTCCGTGAACTTGAAAGAAGATTTTATTTGCTTTGTAGGAATCTCTAAACAAAATATTACGTTTACCTTGAACCTGAACTTGCTCGAAAAGTTTTTCTTTAAAAAAACTCTCAACATTCTCAACTCCCGATCTATTCTTGGAATTGCTTCTTGTACAAATTGTAGCGTTCCTTTATTCTATTTAAGTATCGAAATTCACAATTTTAATATCTTAACTAACCTTTGTGAATTCGTAGACAGATCCGGAGACGTAACTGTTTTTAAAGACCAGCGTTAAACGTTCTGTATGGTGACAAATGGAGTGATTTATTGTTGCACGTTGTTTTCAGACGGAGCTGTATGGCATAAAATGGCGTAAGCTCGTATGGGGGGAGACGAGCGGCGGCGGCGACTGCGAGGAGGGGGCGGCGGCGCCGCTGGCGGACCCGGTGATCAGCAGCTACGCGCGCTGCCTCGCCGGCGACATCCTGTGCGTGTGGCGGCGCGTGCCGGCGCCGCAGCCCCTCGACATCGACGTGGGCCTGTCCGCGCCGCCGCCGCTCTCCCTCCGCGCCTCCAAGGAACTCTGGATCTTCTGGTACGGCGAGGAGCCCGACCTCAACGGGCTCGTCGCGCCGGAACTTATCGCGGGACGTGAGTACACATTCGTATTATATTAAACATTTGGCAAAAGACAGAGATGGAAAAAGTAATAAAAAATATACCCACATCACATAAAACTAAAATGGCGTCTTCATGTACAACTTCTAATTCGTAACAATATAAGTAATCGATTTCACAATTAGCGTAATCCTTGAATACATCATCGCACACGCAACACTGAGCCGTATCGACCCCGCGCCGTGCGCTATCTGCTCCTGCATATTATGTCAATACGTCAAACGTACGTCACGCGAGATTGTTATCTAGTACACGCTTATTACTTATATCAAGTCATCGGGCTGTCCGCGTCCCGCCGGCGGGCTAATGGCACGACTTAACAGCCCGTTTAACAAGCCCCGAGGGATGTTGTACTATCTGCAACAATTACGGCGCGGATTGAGATCTCGCGACGTCATCCCGTCACCATGGCCGCGCGATCGAGACTCGGTAATTAATGGTAATGAATGTATTGCGTTGTAAGCTTCACACCTCGCGGTTGACGAAAAACTTGGATATTCCCAATTATTCTGTTTCTGTTATCATTGTCAATAAAAGCGTTGAGCGAACCTTAACAAGGAGAAAGATTTTGAGTGTCGCTTCATAACCCATAACCTTAGTTATATTGTTTTATTACTATTACTATACAATCACACCGCGTCCATAACGGGGTAGGCGGAGAGTACCGAATACCATATGTTTCTACCTTCCAGATTGGTGGGTTACGCAGTCGCTCCCGCTTGTTACCGTAAAGTTGTAACGCACTTAACCTCTAAGGCGGTTTGAAAACATCCGCAGCGTGGCGGTCGACCCTCCAGGCTTCCCATAGTAGCGAGACAGACTCTTTCCCGGCGCCGGCACTTAAAAAGACTTGCAGCCAATCGATTATTATCGCGCGTACCTTTATTCGAGTGTAAAGACGTCAATTGTCGAGCGTGGGCGGGCGGGCGGCGGGCGAGCCTCGCAGTAGGTACATAATACTTACCTATTGTGAAGGGATCTCTTTTCTCTCACTCCACCAACACACCTGTGTGGACATACGAGTGGGACAAGTGATCTTATCGAATCTAAATGTATACCTCTAAAAATGTTACATTTCTATTCAAGTTTCATCAATAACCGTTAATACTTATAGATAGACCACGTTATGTTTATACATCAATATGACTAAACGAGTCTCTTTATAATTCGCTACTATCAGAATTAAACTCACGTTTCTATTGTCTTAGATTATCGCGCACAAGTACTTGTCATTTGTTATGTAAATAATATATGTGTAATACATTGTATTTACATATTGCGCAATAAACTAGGTTTCCTATACTTCACTTGAATTAAACAAAACTAAAATAACGATTAACGCAAATGGCATATTATATCATCCGCTAATATGAAAACTTCATAAAATTCCACTCGTAAAGTTGGCAACACTATATAAAACTGTATCTTAGTATCTGCAAAGTGTCGTCTATCGCGATCGTACTAAGTCACACCGAGTCGCTGCCGAGCTCCGGATCGTACGTACTCAATTATCGGCTTTATGACGCGGCGCCGAGAGCGTACAATGCGTCGTGCGGTCTCCGCACTGAACAGATGTAGCGAATCGAGTTGGCCGCGTCGCAAGAAAACTTTCGGACGTTACACGGATGAAGCGGAAAAGCGAACAAAGAGCAATCTCGCTCGCGCAATCCAACAGGTGGGCCCCGTATCTTTATATAGTTCGATGGGGATCCACTTCACAATTGAAACTTTTACTTTGACGACTTTCGGTATGTAGTTCGTTTAGATTATACGCTGTCTCGCCAATAGAACGCGACTCGGTGGAAGATTGCAAATGCTGGTTTATTATTCGAGTGAAACTTCTTAGCGCGCATGAGGGTGCAATTGTTACGGATGAAACGACACGTGAAATGTGGGACGTTTTTCTTAGAATACTAGATGGCAATTCTGGCGCATAACGTCTTGCGCTACGGTAAACGCGGATCTTTTTTTTATTAATGCTCTTCTCCATTAATTTATATATTTTTTTATTCATACTTTACTAGAGGTTAAAAAGCTTTTCGCAAAAACAATAGAAATACGCCGTTAAGATTTCCCATAAAACAAAGTCACAACCCGATGTTTTTAAATAGTAAGCTGTTATCAAAACACCGATATGACGGAAATCAAATCATCGTAGTGAGTAGTGTCTTTGAAATGTACATTAATCGCGGCAAAATGAAATCGAAATCGTTAATCGAAACATCGATGAAAAATCGATAAGTTAAGTAAACAATTGAATCATTAATGGGTTACACGCTCTCCGCGCCTCTGCCAACAATCTGCAGGCGAGTCGTCGACCTCATAATATTTATACGTTGACCACAATGCATTCTGGCGGCCCGGCCGACGCGAATCCGCTAACAATCAATTGGTCTAATTACAATCTGTGAAACTCTGTGTTGACTTCTAGATTTTCTTACTCAAATTTAATTGATATTGTATAGGTACAATTTTACTGTACCGTCGACAACATGACTCTGCATTTTTTATCTATTCGTTTTCCATTATTGAATTTATTAAAAAGCAAAAATATACCGCGTTATAATATATTTTTGGCGTATAATATCTGAACATTCATAAATTCTAAAATCAATCCAAACAATAGATAAAGGACTATATATTCCCCCCAACGGTTCAAAGCAATACGTAACAATAACGTACTTAATGCTATTTTCGTCCCACACAAAGCAACACGGGTTAAACATGTAAAAGGTATCCGTATAATTTACACAAGATGACTAACAAATGTCGCTGTTATCAAACAAAATCGCCGTAGTTTTCCCCGTCGCGTGTTCGTCGAGCGAAGCGCGCGCGCCGCCGCCCCTCCACCTCCGCCAAGTTCACGCGAGTGCCACCGGCTCCCGAAATAGATCGTGACATAAATCTACATAAACGGCCTTTATTTTGGTCGATGTTCATTGTGCCCACCTAAGTAGGTGCCGGCTTGTGAATTTTCCTCGCGACGTCACAATCTTTTCCTTCGCACGCTATCACGGCGACGATTGCAATTGCAAAAAACTTTATCGGTGCGAACTCATTAAAAAAAGCGCGCGAAACCACTACGCGGCGACCTCGCGCTCATCTATTGGTCCGGCGAGGCGTCGCTTCCGATTGGACGTCCAGATAATTTAGCGATTGGTCCCCGCCGGTATTAACAACGTATCAACACAACGTACGCTCGTTATCATCGTGTCCATTCGCTGTTCCGTCACATTTTGTTACGCTATGTTCGCGCACAATTAATGAATTCTGCAGTTGCAAGCTCGATGCATTCACTCGAGTCTTACTCGACTTAGCCAGTAAGAAACACCATTTCAATCTTATTGTTTTCCGTACGAAGAAACACAAGTACGTTTCAGGAGACGTTGCTATACCTTTACGTTTTCGTCGTTTCCAACGAATGTTTGTAAAGCGATATACGCTCACCATGAATATTTTATTTCTCTACATATATTCGTATTATCTGTGTCACGGCGCCGTCCTTGGACACGAGGCGGGGTTGGTCGTAATTCGCGCTGCTTTCGTAGTATTGACCGACTTAGTGGCAATTGTTTTCACCTTGGTTTTCGCCTTCGGTTGGTATTCGTTCGATAGTTTTTCTCGAAGGACGTTTCCATGACGACACGGGTTACCGTTCGGTGAGAGGTGTATCGCTATTAGGTATATTAATCTCAATTATGAAAACTTCATTCTTCATCAATTCTTTTGTCGTTTCTCTCTTGGACACGGATCTCCTCAGATCTCAGAGAATATTACGGTGATATTTGAGCAATGTCTCTAATGATCACGTAAGATAGATCCCTTTAGTGTCGCTCGTGGGGTGCGTTGCTTCTATTTCCGTGTTTGCGATAACAATGATCGTATTATATTCACAGAAATGACTTGTGGCTTGCGATCTGAATCTGTCCTCCAGAGCTATTCCGCTGCTCGACGCGACAGGGTATCTTCGGAGTGTAATCAGTTTGCCTGCTAACCGAACGCCGGTACCCAGCTATGTATCAGGGCCAATCGGAATCTATGTCACGGCACCGTCCTTGGGGTTGTTCGTGGCGCGTGGTTGTCGTCTCTTCGTGATCGTGACCGCCGTCATATCAACGGTATTAACCTTGCACTCGGATCTACCGTAGAATACACGGTTTACCATTAGGCGTTCGCCAAATCAGAGGCCATAATGGAACTCACTTGTTCTATATTATAATGTGCAGTTTTCCTATAGTCCTAATTCAATATATACAATGCGAGTGTTGATGGATGTAGGCGCCGAGGGAGACCTAGACTGTCCTATCTTTTTTTTTCTCGACCAAATAGGCCAGATACTGGCTGACGGAGTCAACAATCTCCGAAACCAGCGTGTATGCATGAAGAGAGTGATGAATGTAGACGAAGCGCGTCAGGTTTGCAAGGACAGAGTCATTTGGCACTCTGTGCGCCCTGCCCACCCCGTTAGGGACCTGGCGTGACGGTATGTTGTTGTTGTGTTGTCCTAATTCAGAACGAAGCACGTGACGATTAGGCGAAATATTGCGGCAGAAGTTCTCGCTGAAAACCGACCTTTTTATTATTAATAATTATATAATAAAACCTTTATATTCACGTTACTAACGATTATTCATAAAACAAATACAATCTGTTCCAAAATAAATCGATTGTAGAGTATGTCGCCATACGTGTAGTGTGTGAAGGTGCGAAGTGTGATCGTGAACAGTGGGAAGGAAGCGTTACGCAACATTCGCACCCGAGTGCGAAGTGAGCGTAACAATGTTACGAGCGTGTACGGAACGTCCGCGAGAGACGCGACACCGTTGTGTGCGTTCACCTTTACGATCTTATCAACTTATACAAATAAATTAACCTTGCAAATTGTTGTATGCTAATATTAATATGAAAATTGGTAAATTTTACATGCGAATTAAATTTCTTGAGTAGCAGATTAGAATGGAACTACTTCACACACTTATCTCACAAAACATTATGGAGAACTCGAAAGATTTCCCGAACTGTACTATGAAATTATAAAACAATTGTGAAAACGTAATCTACAAGATATCACAGTAGCACCGTCGAAAAGGCTTCAGAGTGACCTTTATAATCTGTTGTCTGCAGCGCAGGAAGCTCATCGCAAGCGTCGCTCGGCGCCCGGGTCAAAGTAACAGTTACTAACTGAGCGGTGGCGCCCAGTGAGCGCCAAGGCGACGCTAGCTCGCTTCACGTACATCGATTTTAAGGAATTGCGTATACAGCGCACCTTATAAGGCTTGCGGGATACACACATCATCTGAAATTGTATATAGTAATAGATTTATAGACATTTATTTATTTATTTATTTATTATTTATTTATTTATTTATTATTATTATTTATTTATTTATTTATTTATTTATTTGACTGCCTCGTTGGTCGGGCGGTTGCTAGCGCGACTGCCGATCAGGAGGTCCTGGGTTCAAATCCCGGTTTGGGTACTGTTGGATTTTTCTAAT
>DWDX01004464.1:0-11664 GCA_018245675.1 Agara michaeli | reverse complement strand
AGTACCCAACCCGGGATTTGAACCCAGGACCTCCCGATCGGCAGTCACGCTAGCAACCGCCCGACCAACGAGGCAGTCGCGTTCATTGAAATTTTTGCTTTTCTATAATGAAAACGATTTACCCATTTCTATGATGAAATAACTAAGCAAATTCTACACCTCGATAGGGAAAATGACGCAATATTGTATAGTCGGGTTGTATCTCGGCGCATTTATCGGCGTTTCGTAAAGTTATCTCCTCGCGATCTGTTTTCTCGGAACGATCATATCTCTGTACAAAATCCTGGTCTGCGGCTTCATGGGTGGACCGGTAGATTACCACATTATCACCGCTGGTCAATAGATGAAACAACAAGTTGTAATAAAATTGTATTTTACCAATGTAACTGTACTGTAAACAACCGGAACGTTTTTCAGCTGTCTAAAGGCCACATCGGTATCATCCGAAACTGATTGTTTCAGGTTTTCTATAGGGCGGAATCATTGAAATAAATTTGCCACTGCATTAAACCATCTCAGCCCTCAAGAGTGGCAACGCATCTGCAACCGACCTCTAAGGAATACTAACGAATACTAGCTAACCGGATTAATATTTCTAGCAGTCCCATCCCCGCAGTCCTGTTACTAATGAGTGCACAGTAAATAATTCTTATAGACACCACGTTTTGAAGGACACGAAAAAAGAACTGACCTGGAAGAGCAGATAGCCAGAGTCGTACATCCAGAAGTCATCTGGCGCGTTGCCCGGCTTGGTGAGGTGGATGGCGAGGCAACGCTGCAGGATCAGGTGGCAGCGCTGCCCCCCCGCTCCGCGCCCGCTCATGCCTTAACGCTTAGGCGGGCGGCGGCATGCTCTGCAGAGAAAAGATAACAATGTTAAAGTTAAGCTCATTCAAAAATCTTAATCATCTTTAAAGCCTTCATGTTAAAAGCTTATATTATAAATAATTATCTACGAAAACCTTAAAGAAAAACTTGATATAAGCGCATAAAATCTCATTTTTTCGAAGTCCACTAATTGTCTTAGTATTAAACCAATGGTTATTATTATTATTTAAAGTACATATACACAATTACAATACAAACATGATGTAAATTGAACTTAGACAGTAACACCTCGCGCCGTCATAGAAACGCTGACTTAAATATTTCTATTCATCGATTTCTTTTGATCGCTCCATTTGAGACTGGCGGACGTACAAACAATTGGAAGTGTGAGAGAGACGTGTGAAAACGGACTTATGTAACCTCGGCGACACGCGGGTTATTACTTCATTTGTAACAGCGCTACACTAACACTTGAATGGATACATTGTGACCATTTTCCGTATCGGTGTACGATTGTGCAACCGACGATGTTGTGTGCAGATATCCTTCATATCGATACCGAGCCGCGTTGCGTACGTTTCCGCGGCCATCGTTCATTTTGACTTATTTGAATTCATTTGAATCGATGTGGCCGTGTATACAATGTTACAAGCAAAAGCCTTACCATAATCCCGCCGCCGATTTAGTAAATAACAAAAAGGAAATGACCAGGATATTTAAAAAACTCGTAACAGAGTACAGAAAACGTAATTTTTAAAACCTGTTGCAGTGGACTGTCTACAACACTTGAGGACTTTTAGTGTTAAGCTTAAATCGAAAATAGAATAACAAATTTCCACTCATTATCGATATAGCAGACGCTTTGCAGGCCAATTAATATATTGTATTCGATATAAACAGAACGTAGGCAAGAAGGAGAGGTAAGAAGCAAATAGAGAGAGAGAGAGAGAGAAGAAAAACCTGAAATCAGTTACAACAACGTTGTTGCTTCAAGGAGCTACGGAAATGTACTGTGATGAAGACTATCTGCCAAGTACGCTTACAAATTTTAACCTATCAATGTATTTGTAACGGTCGTATTTTTGACATTACTTATAACAAACACATTAAATACCGTATATAAGCAGCGCAAAAACATAAACTCAAATATAAATAAATGGTCAAAGCAAAAACTGTCAGCTAACAATCGCCGGATTTAATTAAGTTCTTGCTGTAAGCGCTATTTGCATTTTGAGTGACTAAGTCGGTACACGCTAGACGTAGGTAATTGATTTGCATTTTCAATTGTACGCTCCGATGACACAGCTCAGGGGACTGATATGAGAAAACGTGCGGCGTACTGAGTGGATTAGGACACGGTTAGTTGATTTTATAAGCATTTTTTTGTGCTTTAATATATTTATCAGTATAAATTAAACGGATAAGCGAAGAGTGTGTAAGCGTTTTTTTTTGTTTCAATTCTGTATCATTTTGCTTAATAACATTTGATTACACAGGAGTGTTTTAAATAATAAAAGAATGTCGATGTAACTTAAGAATTGTTAAGTTTCATTGGAGACTTTAAGGGAGATTTAAAATATCTAACAGACAGGCTTTTTTTATAGTTTATCCCAGGAGGCAGGCAGACGGGCCACCGGATGTTAAGTGGTCACCATCGCCTATGGACACTTGCAACATCCGAGGAGTCGCCAGTGCGCTGCCGACTTTCGGGAAGAGCTCTTTTTACCACCAACCACCACCAACTAACGATTTTGGTCACCAAGTAACGACCATCGAACCTTAGTTGAATAACGTGGTAGTGTATCCTCCAGACCTATAGTTGCACGGCCCTCGTATCTAGTATCGGGACATATAAAACGTTACAGCCGACGTAAGCATTGATACGTATATAAAAGGATCAATGAAAGTGAAAGAGATTAAAGACAGCTAGAGTAAAACAGAATAAACATGAAATCAATGTGATTGTTGAGCAACGTCTTAGTATCAATAAGTATTTTGACACTGTAATTAATATAATGAAAATGATTGTTAAAACATTCAAAAAAAATATGTTTTGTATTGTAGATATAAAATTAGTTGACGAACTAACGGATATCCTAGACGCTCATAGAAAAATGACAAATAAAATGACTCGCCCTGTATATAAATACAAATGCGACGAAACACACCTGTCATTAATTGCCCCGTTCGGTTAGGTAACAAATTCACTAGCGCGCTTCAAGTACAGTTCAAGACACGCGCAACACAACATTGTTTTGAAAAACAATAAACGGATACATTGTCGCAGGCCCTTGACATGACATTTTTAGAACAAGGCAACACTAGGAACTAATTGTGGACGCATTCGTCGTCCTTTCACGGGCCGAATTTTGCATAAAATTACGCTTAATGTAACTAATAGGCCATTAGATTCCGTCTGACAGAGCAAATGGTCCCCGTTAGATTTATATACCTCAGAATGTTATTGATTTAATGACGGCGGTACACACAAATCTATGAGATCTATAAATCAGGTATCGGATTTTCTGTCCGACGTTACGTATATGTTTGAATTCATATTAACAATAAATAATCATTTATTAACCTACATACATTTTCCTTATACTAAACATGTCTTAATAAGATCGACTTAAAGAATGTCCGTAAACTTTTAATGTGCTTTTAAAGTATTAAGCTCCTTGTATCCACTTCTAATGCTTGTTTATAAAAGCTAATATTATTTTTTCCCGTAATTTCTATTCTAAAAACATAGTTATAAGCAACTTTTACAATTTAGACACCATTGCTCTATCTATTTGAAATTTTAAAATGAGTATGAAACAAAAAACCGTACGAAAACCCTTTGAAATTTTAGCGGCAAGTCGTTAACGCGTAATAAATGCTTATAATAACCTCAAACAGCGAATAAATAATGCATTAATGCGTGAAAGCGTGCAAATTGCGTGGAAGTATGATAAGCCCAAAGGTTTTTTTAACAGCCAAAGCAATTAACGGCTTGCGATCAAGGACTTTATAGCAAGGACTTAAAAGTAAGGGTTGCATTTAAATGTAAATGCGTTTAAATACGTTTAACGATTATGCCTTACTCAACTCAACAATATATTAATTTTAATTTCTTACTATAAAACAGTTGCACCCGAAAATGTCAAGTATACTATTAATAAATATTACGACAACTACATTACATTTATTTTCACTGCAATCCGAATGACTCGCATTTATTAAACGCACACAACAAACATACGCCGTTTAGGCAAGGAAAGCTGTGAAAACAAGCATACAGAAAACACTCGAAAACCCAGGAAAAATCTTTGAGAGGTTATTGTGGAGAGCAGCCCTCAGTGGCTAATGAGGCAACGCTTCAAACGCCGGACGGGGGCTCCAGAAACGGGCACTTATGCATTGAGTAGTGAAACGAGACCAAAAATATATAAAATTATGCTCTTTTCCCGTATTTTTAAATCTAATTGTCTACTGAATGCAGTTATTGGATTCCGAAAGGCACCTTTTAAAAGTGATGACGAATGCATTTCTTTTTATTACCTTTTACACGTTTTCATTAAGATTTTATTGCAATTTGTCAATGTAGTTAATAACAATTAGTAGAGTTACGTTCCAAACCATACGCTTTACCACTGCGAGGAAGCTCCCTATAGTGGGATCATACCATGAGACTTAACACCCGTAAAGACTTCCGAGTTTTATCGCAAATGTTAAAAATTCGTAAATGGAACACCTAGTAACGTTACAGCAAGTATTAAATATTAGTCATAACAATTATTTTGCTTTGCATTACGTAACAATATTAGTCACAGAGTTACCTATTAGTTACAGTCTATTTATATCATTAGACTATTTTCGTTAAGCAATTTTTATTTGAAAACACAGTTATGTCAGTAAAAATATGCTTCTATTTTTATATAATATAATTTTTATTTCATGTTCGGTTTTATGTTACAAAAGTTACAGACGGCCTTGCCGATTATCTCATGTTCGAAATGTGAAAAACAGTTTGTATCATTCTTTCTTTCTTTCCTTCTTTCTATATCCGACCAAAAACATGCAGGCGCCGGTATTTCTGTGACATTCGTATAATTGGAACCAAATATACAACGCCGGTGCTTTCACCGTTCAAAAACAAAATACGCTAACACTAATATATATTTTAATCTGTATATTTATAATGCATTTAAATAACTATTTAAAATGCTTAGCATAATCTAATACGTCGGCGCAACTATAAATACAGTGAACCGGATCGCTAACATTGAAAACAACATTTATCTCACAAAGCTGATTGCAGCTAACAAAGTTAAGTTTTGTTTGCGAACGTAATTACGTTTTGTCAAGCGGCGACTTTGTCGCTTGCTAGCAGCCGTAGCGCTACGAGGTTTTTTATTTCACGACCGGAAATGACAAGAATGAAAACTTTTGAATTATCTTTTTTTTGGTTAATAATAATTATGAGTCGAATTATTCTAGCTAATGTAATATCACGTAATATCCTATTCAGGATACATACATTTGAAACGACTCATAGGATTGTAACGGAGGATAATAAACATGTGAATAAAGACTAAGATTTGAAAATTTAATAATAATTATAGTCATAAACTCACTAGGATTGTGTATATCGTTAACAGAGTGGTCACGTAGTTTTTTTATGTGTGAAGAAAGCGGACCACTAGCATACTGTAGTATAGCATAGACATTTACAACCCACCTCAAGAATAAAGACAAGTGCACAAACACCAGAAAGCAAAACATTTAAGCAAAATCATGATTAAAATATTTCTCCGGACGGAATTTTTTTGTAACTTTTTTCAAAATACCTTACTACAGTGATTGGTCGTCCAATTACGAAGTGGATACTTTAAGCCCGGGGGCATTGCTTTAGGTAGTGTCACGCAATAAATATAAATGTACAGGTAAATATCGAAAACCCATTAAATTGAATACAGACCGAATAAGGTCCTCAACTAATATATTAAACATCATAGCGGAAGGCGAATAATTATATAAAGCGACATAATTTTCAGTGTCCCGACTAACAGCTTTTAGAGAACGCATTTCCATAATCGGAAACTTTACCTCACTTTATATCTCGTTGCCGTGACTTTGTTTATTGGAAAATGAACTTTATTTTTTCGTGACAAAAGGTTTCGATTTCTTCGTGCACTGCTACAGCAAGTGTCGCACCGCCGCTGTAAGGCAAGCGTTCCGTTCTCGACACGACAACTAGCGAGCGAGCACAATGCCACTTGGATCACATTACGTAACGATCGTTGATTTACTTCGTCGGGAAGAGATAGTACTTGACGCAGAAATGCACATTTAGCCAACTTCATTAACATTTCAGCTTGATGAATATTCCGGTTATTGGATTTGCATTGTTTTATGGCTACGTCGACTGTCCACTCTGCTGATTACACCGGAGGAGTTATTAATTGGCACATCTCTCTAAACTTTCAAAAAGGGACTCCAGAAAGTCATTCCGTACGAAATCAATGTTTTATTCCCAACCGATATGTTGTCATCGGTAGATTTCGAACATTGAATTGTCATTCGTTAAATTTATCACACACATTTAATATTACATATAATCGCTGGATTTCCACCAAAACGCATTGGCGAATCTTTCGAGCCTCCCTCAATTGCTTATTAGTGACACGTTTGAAGCGATATCTAGCATCAAATTAAACTTTACTACGATTATGTAGAGTTCAAAACTTAAATAAATACTTTAATAAATAACTGTAATAATTAAATGACTGCCTCGTTGGTCGGGCCGTTGCTAGCGCGACTGCCGATCGGGAGGTCCTGAGTTCAAATACCGGGTTGGGTACTATTGGATTTTTCTAATTTAGAATTTCTAGTAGTGATTCAGAGTCTGGATGTGTGCCCGGTGCATGGCAATAGGCTCTCCACCTATTCCATCGTGGAACTTAAACGTAACTGGTGAAATGTGGGGGTGTACTACACACCTCTGCCTACCCCTTACGGGATTAAGGCGTGATGTTACGTTTAACTGCACTTGTATGTATGTCCTGGAATTTGGAAGCAATATTGCATCCACTCACTGAAGCCTTGATCCGTTATTGGGCAGACGCGTTTGGTTCCCAAGACAATACAATACTTTATGGTTAAATTTAATCTTGTTTTTTATTATAGACATTACAATCTACGTGGGAGCAGCCGTGGCTCTGTTCGTTGTGATAGTGGCGTTGCAAACATATTGCATTATTGTTTACAGACGTAAAAGTGAGAGAAACAGAATTCTTTTCTTTTTTTTTATACGAAAACATTATGAAAGTCATATATAAAAGACCGTATTGTGTAGCAGCGAGCATTTATAGTACCTTGCTAAAGGGTTGGACGGTTTGAGGATGAAACTGCCAGAAACAAATTTCAAATTTATCATTTTTTGTTTTACTCTATCCTTATATACGTTTGTGTTGATTTTTTTTATTATGCTGTAGATGGCGGTTGTGTTGATAGCCTTAATAAAGGTTTCTTTCTTTCTTTCATTCATTCAAAAATATGTACCCGGCTTAGCGGCCAAAGGTAGCACGTAACGTTGATGGTTGGCTTGAAAGATAATAGGCCTCAAGGCGTTAGGACCAATCTCTATCTTTTGTGTGTGTGTTTCAATTCAAATTTAAATTGTTTTATTAATTATGCGGTAAATACTACACTCAATGAAGGTCACGTTTTAGTCATTTTACTTCGGCTTTGTGTGCTTCAAGCTATAGTAGACCGGGAGAAAAAAGCCGCTGAAAAAAAAACTCCCAGCATTCTTTTGAATAGCAAAAAATTTTTCAAAAATAAAACTAGCCATGTTGCAGTATGGCTTTAGTCCGATAAAGAGCATAGGTGAAAGCTATCGTGTGTGTCAAAATCAGCCCGCTGTCATCTGGTCTGTGTGTATGTGTGAGTTTATTTTATGATCAAACAAATTCTAATTGAAAGAATCCGGAGTCGAGAGAAGTCATGATTTTAGTGACGTTTCCAATCGGAACGCCGACATTCTCATCCGTTGGGCTTTTAAAGTAAACAACATAATCTGATTTATTAATAAAACAAATGAGTCCAAACCATTACGAGGAAATTGCAATAATTATCCCCAAACTTCTCCCATTTCAAATGACACACATATCAGCCGCGGGGAGGGTATGGCATATCGAGGAAATGTTTAATTTAATACTTGTTTGATTGCAGTTGCCAAAGCTCGACTCGCTTTGAACAATATTCTCATCAATCGAGACGAAAGAGAGAATAATAATGAAGGTATTTACATTGGTTTCTAATCAAATATGTAGTAACTACTTGTTGTGTTCCATACAAAAGGCGCCAACTGGTTTTTGGTTGGTTGGATTTTTTACCCATGAAAGCAGGTTGAATGTTGAAAATTTGAGGGAAGCCCCTAAATTTAAGGGACCACAGAGTAGAAAAAAATACTGAGTAGAAGTAAAGTAATGTATCGTAAACATAATTTAAACATGACGCAATTACATCAGTATTAGTTAGAATCCGCCCTATAAGAGGTCGGTCGCAGATGCGCTACTACGCTTAAGGACACCAAATGCTCCCATTTATTGCGGAAGTAACCCTGTCTCTGTCTTTGTCTTTTTTCTCTCTCTGTTAGGTTACCATTTATGTTTCCCCCAAACAGTGTGTAGGGAAGTTCCTAGATCTGGTTTGGGTAGCAGTTACTACTTAAAATTATAATTTTAATAGGACCACAATATAGCATATAGATGCGTATGTAACATTTCTCCTCTTTTCTCCTCTGTTTATGAGATATGTCGTGTGATCGTTAAAAGTCCATATGGTAGCAGCCAACAAAAATAAAGAGTTCACGTCTGTCGGAAACCTTAGTTGTGTGAAACATTTACAAAGTGTTAAAGCTAATGTTTTGGCTTCTCTTTCCAACAGTCAGATACAGTGCTGGACCTATCCCAAAGAAGAAGCCGAAGGTCGAGACTGAAGACAACGAAAACATATATGAGTCATTGGAGCACCTCGCAGCAACTAGCCAACGTAAATATTTAACAACATCACATTAAATTATTTTAATCTCCATGATACACTGCTGAGGTATCAGCCAAGTCATAAAATAGTTTTTCGTATGCTACATATCATGCGTAACATTAGGTCGATTTCGAATTCATACTTTGGAGGGAAGACTATTCAAATATGTTCACAGAAATTTGACAACACACGATCAATAAATATAAATAATAATACTAAAGTAAATAAACAAGGGTTTGTTTTTTCATTTACAGCTAAACCATTGCCTAGTCCAGCTACAGCATCCAGTAAGTATTTTGTAGGCATATTTGTACATTTATTTTATTACACACTTTTTGTTGGTCCACTGCCGGACCGGGTCTCCTCTCGTAGTGAGAGGGATTTAAGTGGCCAAGTGCGGATTGGTTAGACTTCATTCACCTCAGAAAATATTACATAAATTATAACATCTCTAAGATGTGCAAGTTTCCTCGCGATGTTTTCCTTCACCGTTATAGCGAGTGATATTTAAATTTTACTTATAAAACGCACGTAATAAATCAGAGGTGTGTGCCAGGATCGAGCCCAGACCTACCACTGTTCTCATATTTATTATTAACATATTTATTAACTATCTCATATGAGCACTGCGCAATTGCTTCTATGGCTTCACAATGTCAACAGACTGTACCTTCTTCAGTACGGTCAAATACAACCAGCTCCTGAGGATCAGTCCTCAGGACCTTGGCCTTGATCTTGATTACGGCGATAGTTCTTTTGTTCTAAATATCAACAGACGAGCTCTTAAACCCTAGCCTTCAAGTGATATTTGCAAATTATGGATAACCCTTAAAAAGACAGCTTTACTGTTTGATGTAATGATAGAAGCTTAATGAAAATATCTGCACTAATGGAAACATAGACATTCTAAAAGCTAATCGGTTTTTGTATTTCTTTGTTTTGTATTTAATCACTTTAATTCAGGCACGCTGGATTCAGTACGCAGGGAAAAGGTGAGACCACCATTGGCAATACCAAAGGAAACGAAACCCTCGCGATTTGAAGGTAATACCTTAGTACATTGTAGTAGTAGTAGTATTACGGGCTTGCGGACGGTTGGAGTGGGCGTTCGAACCGTACAGACCTCCCCAGAAACAAGGGCGACAGTATGTGTGGTCGCATGCAGTCGCAAGCGGAGGAAGCCATGGGTGGAAACTAGTCCACGGAGATGAGCTCGCAAAGGAAGTCGCGCTGGAGGACATAAGTCTCCTCTCATAGTGCGAGGGTTTAAGCCACAGTCTGCCACGATGGCCAAATGAGGATTGGCAGACATCATACATTCCAGAAGACATTATGACTCTATTATATGCTCAAAGATGAGCAGGATTGCTCACGATGCATTCCCTCACCGTCATAATAAGTGATATTGAAATTTCAAAGTTGTAACACGCACGTAACGAGTCAGAGGCGCGTGTCAGCATCGAACCCAGACCCCCAAGATATGGAATTATTATTACTATGTATATTGATACGATGATTTCTGGTTCGTTTTAATAGACGAACGTCATGAAATATAATCATTTATCATTTGTTTTCCTCGAATGATGAATTGTTTATTTTGCTACCGTTTTGAATCGTTAATAGTTTCTGATACCGATTTACAGCAAAAACGCTGCCGCATAGAAGAGTCATACCATCGCCAATGCTGTCGCCGCCCGAACGAGTGCCTCTACCAGCCCAGAGCGCAGTCAATCTACATAGACCGAACATACCGATGAGTAAGTATTCTGTGTCATCAGTTATAATAATAATAATAACTTGGACAATTCCATGCAGGGCTATCGGATTCCAAATTAGGCTATTGAATGCCCGTGTTATGGTGACCGGACAGCTGATATAAGTACATATATACATACGATACTGTGCTTATATAGATATTTTTATTAACCCCAGACACAGAACAAACAAATGTGCTCATCACACCAACGTTTGTTCTGGGTTGGAATCGAACGCACGACGTACGGTTTTGCAATCAGGGTCTATAACCACTCGACCACGAGGTCTGTCACCTTCACGTTTTCCAACCGTCACGTAGGTAGAGCTCGCTGTTTCGATTCTTATGATCTTCAGTATCGATCTTGGAAATAATGATAAAATGAAAACACGGAAAGTGATTTTGACTCTATCGACGAGCCCTGGTCAGGATTCAATGAGCCGGTTTTATGGAATAGACATCAATCAGTACGATAATGATGAAGAACATGATGTAGCAGTAGTAACAGTATATTTTAATTTCAGACCCAATAATGAACGACTTGAATAAAGTGTTGCAGGTGAAACCAACTCGTAAGTGATAAAAAAATAATGATTCATTGAATAATAGCTATATATCAACTACTGACTAATAAAAACCACGCGGACGGATTTGCTGGACAGACTCAATTAAAGCACCATCTCAAACAGCAATCGCATAAAGTAGACATGTTTGACGTAAAAAGGATGGGTCTCCACCAGAAGTAGGAACTCACATAAATATATCGAACATGCTAGCAGCCACGGCCATTCAGCCAATAGCGCACGGCTGAGAAGAAAAACCACGACTTTGTTCCCACCACAATTCTTGTACAGTGTTTTATTGTTCACGAGCTTTTGCCCGCGGCTTCGCTCGCGTTAAGAACTTTCAACCCCAATTTTATTCCCTTGGGGGTAGAATTGATCAAAATCATTTCTTAGCGGATGCCTACGTCACAACATCTACCTGCATGCCAAATTTCAGCCCGATCCGTCCAGTGGTTTGGGCTATGCGTTGATAGATCACTATGTCAG
>DWDX01004463.1:0-11666 GCA_018245675.1 Agara michaeli | reverse complement strand
TCGAACCCGTAGTTCCTGAGATTAGCGCGTTCAAACAAACAAACAAACTCTTCAGCTTTATAATATTAGTATAGATAATGAGGGTTGTATACAGTATTTTTAAAATTCAAATTTTATGATTGAATTTCAACTACCGGGCAAACTCGAGTTACTAAACGGGTACACATAGTGTTAACCACAAACTATTTGTTTTTCTCACTCTCATTTACAAAGTGGAAGATCAGGAGAAATATGATATCCAATAGAGAAAGTGTTTTTTATTGTATTTATGCTGTATTGCGCCGTTTTACTCGCGTAAATATCGATCCCGTGAGAATTTCAGGATAGAGAGTAGCCTATATAATGCTCTGCAACATCCTCTATCTTCCAGTGGAAGTCCCATTAAAATCGGTTCAGCCATTCCCAAGATTAGTCTGGGCAAACAGAAAGACAGCCAGACAGATGATTTAAAAGTGTCTTATCGTGTCAAATAATTATAATTACTTGAGAATAGACTGAAGTATTCTGAAATCACAGATGACACTTTTGGACTTATTTATATGTATAGATAAATGTTTTCGGTGGGATTATTATTACTGAATGATAAAATCGTTTTTTAAGTAATTTTCCAGTAAATTTAACATTGTTTTCAGACTATGGTGCTGCTACACAAAGAATGTGTTTGCAAAGGTCTCCGAGTGACGATGAAGAAAGATGTGCATACACAATGTGGAACCACAGGAAAGTTTACATGTGTTTTTGTAATGGGGATCTGTGTAATTCTGCTTTCAGATACCCTATACACTCTTCAATGGTCCTTGTTACTGTTCTGGTATTGACTTATAATTTTTTTTGAGATTAATAATTTAGCTTTTCTTTAAGTTGTACTTACTGTATTGTTGTGATATTTATGAATTTATATTTATATACATTTCCAGTTTCATTGGAAATTTTTTGCTATTGTGTAAATAATGTAATAAAAAATGGTTTATATGTACATGTACATGGCACACAAAGCGGTTTTGGCCAGTTGTGCCAAGTGGTGGTTATGCTATAGTAATACTGCAACTATCAATTTTAAATTTGACTGGATTTACATTAAAACACATTTACATTTACAAGAAATCCTATAATGATATGAATCTCGTTTTGATTAAATGATCTTGCATATAAATTAATCTGTAAAAAGTTTTGTCATGTTAATCTAATTTTATATATGTATATATAGGTGTAGTAATAATCATAAATTGTATTATGAGATTTTTGTATAAGGCTGTAAAACTCCGTTCACGTTTATCATAATTAATAGCTATTAATTAAGGATATATTGTTGACATGACAATTTATTTTCACAAAACACTGCCAAGTTTAAAGAGTGTAATTACGTTGTTTTAGGAAGTTTATATAAAATATAAGAAATAACCAATATCATAGTCATACAGTTTCTAGCAAATAATATTTTTTCAATCAGACCAATATACATAGGTACGTAGATAATAGAACTATTCCTTTTTATTTTTCATATATAATAATTCAACCATCATCACAAGTACACATCACATCTATAGTACACAGGTAGGTTGGACGTTTCAATAAAGTGGAAAACGAAGTTTTGGACAAAATTGTATATTATCTATACAAAGTCCAAAATGTGATGTTAAATAAATAAATGAAATTCTGAGGTATTATATTTTACTTATATATTATAAGAATAAATTGCTATACAATAGCTAAATATAAGAATCTAATTTTACACATTATATTCAAATATATTTGTTCATTCTGTAATTTCGTTTTTTATTCCTGTTTAAAGCGTTTTGTTAAGGTCGATTGTAGGGCCAAGCATGACGTATACTTCCGATGCGATGTGGTTTCAATTTGTTATTAGTCCTGAGTTCCTGATTTTCAAGTAAGGATTTGATGTGAGGGATATCATGGAAGTATAAATGACCATGCAGGTTTGCTTTCCGCACCGCTGCAATAGCTTCCGAACCTTGGAGCAAGTATGGGTCTAAAGGATCTGATCCTGTAAAAGCAATGATACAACATAAAACACATTCAAACATTTTAGAAATATCAGTTAACATTGATCGCAGTTCGAAATTTTTGATTAGGAAAAAATATATTTACAATAATTACAGATTAATTTAAAAATAGTGTTACAGAATGTATATTATTTAGCTGTAAATAATATACATAAACATGTGTTGTCATTATTAGAAATGTCAACTTGATGAAGTAGGCTTTAGGAACGTTAAGATATTTATAGCACCTACCTATATAAATTTTGTTTGAATTATTAGTTTAACAAATTCAAATTAGGTTAGCACTTACCTACTTAGTGTAATCAAAGTAGGTTATTCGCTTTAATTACGAATATACTTTGATTTGTATTTTTGAATGTGATTAATAGCTATCTAGCAGTTGACAATAACCTCCATTTGATGCGTTTTATAACTTCATGGAACATATTACATGTAATAAGCTATGAAACTTAACGTGAAATGGGTTCATATAGCACCTTTGCATAATTAATTGGGCAGGTAAATCGGAAATATTATTTCGGCAAATTAAAATGTGAAGTCTTGTTTTTTAATTACAGGCTTTTGGCTACGATTCCATCTGTATAGTAAATGAAGGATGTCGCATGTTAGTCTAAAAAGTGTATTCACTCTTGGGAGTTCCACTCCTTAGTACCTACTTCAATTATTTGTGGACTCATCTCATGTCTACTCATTGAAAGGGTTTGAAAATGCAATTGAAATTTTGCATTATTACTTATAAACACAAAATTCGTAAGGCATTCAATTTTAGTTATGTCACTGAAGACAACAGGTGTTATGTAATGAATGTAATCGGTACATAATGGAATTCTTTTTATAAATAAGTACAGTAATACAGATCATTTCAAACTTCCCATATACCCAGCCCTTAAAACATATTAAAGACATACGCCGATTGTTTTGTCATATCAAGATTTAACAAGTCTTATTTATTGACCGACTCTTTGAATAGAGGAGAGTGACTTGTGTAAATGTATGTTATAAAACCTAATGTATGTTACATTTTCATTACAATGAAAGAAACACTACCCTCAGTGCTATCGGAATCCGTTCGCCGTTGAGCTTCAAATCGTGGAATATTGATTGGTGGGAGAAAGAGGCCCTCAGGCCACAGCGACTCGGGATCTGGCGAGTCCACCTTATACGGTGAAGGTGGCAGAAGCGGAATGTTTATTTCTGCGAATATAACAGAGTTGCGGTATATTATAAAATTTGTTAACACGCGGATAATCTTATAACCGGTCGTGTGCATTAAGAAAGTCTTCAGCTTGGTACATGTAGACGTTAGTGTCATATATCTGAATTTTGATTCATCATCATGAAATCTTTTGCCATTCCACTATTGAACCGTAGGTTTTTTATATACACTAGCCTAGCAAACAGGCAGACGGGCCACCTGATGGTAAGTGGTCACCGTCGCCTATGGACGTTTGCAACACCCGAGAAGTCGCTTTCCAAAATGAGAAAGGTTAGGCTACACTGGGCAAGTGTGGGTTAGCTGACTTCAATGGATAATTAAATTTCTGTAACTTTTCTCAATATGTTTCCTTCATGTCAATAGTAGGAACGTGATATTTACCTATTCATAAATACCTGTAAGTACCTGAGGTGCCTGCCAGGTTTTGAACCCCTGAACCTTAATGATGTAAAGGACGAGCAGATTGTTTATGCCTTTCAAGCAGGTACTTGTATTATTTTGTAATCAAATACCTTAAAAGTGAAGGTAAGATGAAGGTAACCGAAGTATTAAATCGAAATAATTATTTGGTCTAAGGCAATAAATACGGAATTTACGAGACGGTTGTACATTGCACATCTGAAATTATGTGATAAATGCAGCATAGCGTGATATATAGTTGAATTGAGTACGTATGAATAGTTGTTAGTTAATAGTGTCTTATATTAACGCTCTTATCTCTGACGCGTTCACAGATAATACATGATCTGTGAATCTAACCGTCGGATAACATCCAGTAATTTAATTAGTAGGTAAGTTAGTTCTAGCGTTTCGATTCTCCGAGTTCAGAATTCAATAGTTCTTATATGAAACCAATACTTGTAAAAAAAGAATAATATAACTATCACTTAAAGCAGTTCTACATAAAAGTTAATTTGGTTACTGCAAATTTAGTAATTATCGGCTGATTTTACTATTATGCACGATGATGTAGCATCGAATGTGTTCTTCATAATTTTGTAGTAGGTACCGAGTTGCAGGTAGTCGGGCCATTAGTGCTCAAGACACCTAGGAACCTAGGAAGACCTTGCATATTTTATGGCATTCCATGCATTTTAAATGTCAAAATCATACTGACCTAAACGAGCAAGGCTTTCGTAAGTATTTGTAAGATAATCGTTTTTCCCGAACACTCCTGGCATGCAAAATAGTAACTAATCTAATACCCGTTATGTAGTGATTATACCGCCATGGTAAGACATTAAATGAGTTATCACGTGGTGTGTCTTCATCTCGAAACGGTGTTGACGGCTTCTCTCTCGGGTAACCACGCTCACTACCCTGGGTTTGAGAAGCGACAGGTCCTGAAACAAAAAGGCATTGATTTAGCATTTTTAATATTGAGCAAGTCAACAAAACATAATTTTGTGTGCCTAAGTCTAATTTGATAATAAGCACATATAAAATGAAATAGATTTCTGGTTCTTAAATTTACCTAATGTACGTTAAGATCTATGTCATAAATACTTTACATGTAGGTAATAAGCATTGGAATGAATATTTGGTTTATCGGTTATCGGTTAGGTTATTTAAATAGGGGTAATAACTAGGCTTACGTCGTATTTGTCTGAAGGGACTACGCTGTTGCTGGAAGGCGCGTCTGTGAAGAAGGGCCAGCGGGTCGCCGACCCCGTGCGTGAAACTACGCGCCGGCGTATTTACGCTCACGTGTGATGTAAACTGAGTGTGCGCGACCACCTGACCATACATCTGGACCACACAAAATAACACGCTGCATACTTTTCTAAAATATCCGACTTTTGGTTTCTGAAAGTAAGGAATTATTATGGTCAGCGAGTTTTTGATAACTAGCTATTACAGAAAAGCTTGTAAGATATTTATGATTATACTAGCTTTTGCCCGTGACTTCGTTCCGCGCATATATTATTATACAAATGTTATTATACATATAAACCTTCCTCTTCAATCACTCTATCTATTATAAATAACCGCATCAAAATTTGTTGCGTAGTTTTAAAGATTTAAGCATATATAGGGACAGGGACAGAGAAAGCGATTTTGTTTTATATTATGTAGTGATGATGTATCTTTAAATACCTATGTATTAAGAAAACTATTTCCGATATAACAGTATACTTTTGTTCTTTTTATAAGGACAGTTAGTCGCAAATCTCATTATTGTCGCATCTCGAGCTACTTGTATTAAATACACACTAATATAAGGTAATAGTAACCCAGTATATTCGTGTTTTAGTTACGTTGATGAATTATTATTGTTTTCTATATACATAATAGGTTATAAACTATGTTATATACAGTCAGTTAGTCAAATATTAATTATTAAAACCAATTATGCATTCGGATTATTTTTTCCTACAGCTTCCTAAATCAAGTTATTATTTAAAAAAATGTCTGATATGTATGACACGTTTGAGAGTTGTTACCTATATCTACCAATTGTGTAATGAAGTAGGTATCTAAATAGGTATTTTATAATAGGTAGTGATAATTTTATTTGATGGGCAGTTGTAGGCGTACTTATGGTATATCGGATTGTCTATTGACTTTTTTAAATCTGCATTTTAGATCAAGAGATGTAAAGAAATATATATTAATGATTTTTAATTCTTGTCCATAGACGTCTATTCCCACGCAGGACGGTTACGACACAATAGCGTAGTGACTAGCAACGAATAGTAGGTCTCGTGTCGTCTACAGTGCAGATGAATATGCCATAGCCATACCTTCTATTGTATCTATCTACTATACAAAGTATACCTACTATACAAAGTATAACTATGAGGGCCCTTGGCAAAATGATGAATTAAATCTCAGGTGTAAACTTGACCCTACAGTGCATAATATGTGTAATTTTACCTAGTTAAATTAGTATTACTTTCGCTTGAACCTGTTCGCAAGTGCTTTCGTGTGAACTATCTCAATATTGTTACATCAACATGGTTCCTGACCAATACTAAAACCTTTTACATAATTATCGTTTACAAATTATCTATTACACATTACAATTTATTGTGCTTTAAGTGCAGCCTGAAGCATAAAAATATTCAATACTTTGCAGTTGCATGTTTGGCCGACCCTTACCCATATACTTTTAAGTAGAAAATTGCCTTCGTTAAGTCATAAACATTGCCTTTGTTAAGTCATTTATAAATTATACTTAGCCAGCAGTAAATCTGCTCATCTTAGATAATTTAAATAAGAAGACCTAGGAAGTTAACGTAACGTAACATCACGCCTGTAATCCCCTAAGGGGTAGGCAGAGGAGTGTAGTACACCCCCACATTTCACCTAGAAGTTAGACGTAGAAATAATGTAATACCGATATTCGTACCTACACGACGCAAATATGGTTACAGGATTAATTTATTATAAAGGTACACGGGTACATACGGGTGAATAAAGTAAATGATGAATGTTACTATTATATATCTACAATAAGACAATTTTTAGCTTCTTTGTTGAGCTATCATAATTGGACATTATTGGACAGGACACGAATCTGCGCAGAATAAAAAGAGTAGGTCCCTATTTAGCTGGAGAAGTGCAGGTTTACATACCTTAGATAACATTATGAAAAGCTCTAAGTCAGTGCGGAAGGTTAAAGAGTGCCGGTTTTCTCACGATGTTTCTTATAATCATTGTTTCAACTTGCTAGTGATATTTAATTTACAGAAGCAGGCATCACATAAATATTAATTGATTGAAATATACATAGAATACCTATAATATGAATATATGTAGATTTGAATAAATTTTAGATACAAGCTAAAAACATAATGCGCTTCAAACTGGGAATGTCAAATGAAGCCGCGGGCTAAGAGCTAGTAATTTTAATATGTAAGTACAGTATAATTATTGTCAGGAAGATAACGCGCCAAAACCGTTTTCTTGTCTATAGAATAGTATTCTTGCGCATACTCGGCCTTGACCTTACTGTAGACATCAGTAGACATAACAAATAGATCTCTTAACGATCGAGATTCAGCTAATGGACCTATATGAGCTAAACATTAAACCAAGGTGAGGCAAAACCATTATTACGATGGTAATACTGCAATACAACGGAGCGGATTTCGGTGCTCACATCAATAAAAATTATGATGTTAAGGCAAAATATGGATCAATTATTCACGAACAAAGCAGTGATAGCCTAGTGGTTTAAAATTCAGTCTCTCATTCCAGCGGGATCCGGGTTCAAATCCTGGCAGGCACCTCTGAAACCCATTGGTGTTCTCCAGCGCGGCGTCCTTGTTGGATTCCTCTCGGGACTTCATCCCACTTCTTGAGTTTGCAACGGTGTGTGGCTACATTCACCGTCGTCCTGCCGGCCTCTGACTGGACGGTGAGAGCTTCCACTCTGACCGCCCACAATCCTGGTAGTTTTATTATAGTCGCCTCTTACGATAGGCAGGTATCTCCGTAGATGTATTATGGTTACAGGGACCACAAATTAAGTACGTTAGAAGATGAATACTTGTCTTTATTTCCTTTTTTTACTACTTTATTAAATTATGTATGAAGTTTTGTAAATAAAAATTAAATAAAGATTTTAGTATCCAATGACGGTCTGATAATGAACATTAATTACCTAAGACATTTCGAATTCATTATGATATATGTAAAGTTTATACGGTGATTATTTACCAGTATAATACAAGATAAGCGAAACGATGCGGTTAAGTAAACAGCTATAACGTTAGATAAAATAAACGTTTTTATTTCATTTGGTAATAACCTGATATAAGTACCTGTTAATATACCTATTAAAATATTTATCCAATTCTGTCACATTTTATAATATCCATTTCTTTAAAATTAAAAATGAAGAACAAGAGCAGGGCAGTATTCATTGGTAACAGGAGTCAGGAGTACATGAAGAGATCATAGGTCACGATAGCCTCGTTGCTCTCGAGGTGTGAGATGGTCGACTCTAATATATACGTGGACCGACAGCCATACCCAACAGATCGAAACACAAATTGTTTTAACAACGATCGTTTTACGATAGAAATAAGTGTAGTGGTGTGGTATTAATAATTTGTTTATGGTTAGCTTTATCTTGAAATAATCTAACTATAGAATATTACCATTAGACATTTCGCGTAGGTATGTATTAAGAAAGTCGTGAATTTAGTAGAAGCACTTCAGGTTTGTAAGCACAGAAGCATTTAGCATTTGGAGTTTTCTGCCTACCCCGTTTCGGATCTGGAGTGATGATGTAATAACAATAAAACATTAAAAACTTAAAACTATGTAGGTACATACCTAAATAACTAAAACGTACATAACGTTTAAGACAAAAGCGAAACCAATCAAAATTCTTAGCGTCTGCGAAGCAAGTAAGAAGATCGGGAAATAGTGTAGTTACGTAGCTGATATTCAATGTGTTCTATCCTCTTACATTCGTCCTACTACATCATTGTAGACGTCCATCAATTTTCATAACGGCTGCTACAAACTATAACGCACGACTTCTTAAAACCTTAAAACGTGACTTCAGACAAGGCAGGTACTAATTATAGATACGCTGGTCGTTTACGATCGTTTAGTGTTACAAAATTTCACTCTCGATAGCGAGAAGCAATGATCGGTAAAGCACCATCTTGTGGTATCTATTGCGTGGTACGAAATCCCAGGTGATGAGAATTTGTCACGAGTTAGTCTTTGTCATGTCAATCTAACAATGGTCACGAATTACGGGACTTATCAAGGACGCTCGCGACAATTAAAGTTAAATATTCAATTTATAGCTGTTCAGTTCAATTCCTTTTATCAACAGTAGTATTATATTATACCTACCTACATGTTTAAAGATACATAGATAGATACAGTAATTTAAGTCGGGTGGCGACATTTAGTAATAAAAGACAATTTCAGCAGAAACACTTATGTAAAATGAGGGCTATGTTCCATTCCAAAAATCTTGGTATCTATAGTATCTATTGAGATCTAGAATTAAACTAAGTTCTGTATACAAGTTTATTCTAAATAAATTACCCACCCAACACACCCTTCTTTTATCTAGGATATCTACGTTACTGAGTAGGTACCTCTGTTTAGTGTGTTAAAGTTAACTTGAAATGAAATAATAAAATTCAATTATGTACATCAATTACCAAAAAGTATCTTTATTTATATTACCAAAACAAGTGATTACCGCACCACACCCGTGCGCATATAATCCGAACATAACAGATTTTCATTCAGCTACGATTAACACTTGCCTGTGCAAGCTTGCCTATTAAATTTGTGTCTATAACTGTGTCTTTCAAATGATAAGTTTGTGGCAAACGTGAGCACAGAGTTGCAAGGTTATTGAGTTTAATCAACCGCTATATTGGTCCGTCCGGAGAGTTGCAAAACCTTCACAGTAAGTAGGCACGTGTAGAATGTAGTTATCATCATACCATTGTAATAATTTATTTAAGTATTTCATTTTACATCTTCACGTACCTATCCAGTAAATCTGCGATGCTTCGTTAACCAAGAAATAACAGTATGGTGCTTAATTTTGCTTTGAATGTTGTATATACCGCTTTCAGAGAGCTAAACAGGGGTTGAAAGTCTGTTTCAAAATCCGCCAATTTTGAAGTAAGCGCTATAAAAGCTAATATTAAGTGTTGGTTGAAAATAAGGAAATACAGATTTCAACGTTTTGGGGATATCAATCACCAAGAGCACTAAATTAGGGTTGAAAGTTTGTTTTAAAATCCAGCCAATTTTATAGCAAGCAATAAGTAAATGAGTAAGTATTTAATTTTCTAGTTAAAATTAAAGTATAGAGTTTGAGAATATGGTAATTTTACTTGACTGAAATACCAGTAGCTAATATTTCCATGTTTATTATATCACATAGGTAGGTACAATAGGTACTTCTATTTATGTATTTTTTTGTAAAGAGGCTTAGGTACGTCTGACGACGAACTCACCTGATAGTAAGTGAGGTGCAGTCTAAGAAGTAGCATGCTTGTCTAGAAAATTCTATAATCTATTACACTGATGAAGGCGGATTCGTCGACTTCACTCAACTACCTTGGAGAACCTTATGGAGAACTCCAAGGCGTGCAGGTTTTCTCTAGATGTTTTCCTTTACTGGTAAGTGATAGTGAATTTTAAAATGCGCATAATTATTTTAAGCTTACTGCGGTTTTATCGGACCCCGGAATGGGAGACATAATGCAAACCACAGGACTATCATTGTAGTTTATGTATAAAACTTTTATATCGAGTTGATTTTAAAATGGGTAAGTACTATCAAGTTTAGTTAATTATTCTACATATTTCGATTTTCTACGTTCAGTAGCAGATTCAGACGACTACTTATTTGTTATTTACTTAAAAGGTAACCCTAATACACCGACTGAAATCTATATCGGACGTAAACTCATTCCATACTAGGTTACAGTCACGACCTGATACCTGATCTTGTATAATTTCAATTGTGAAATCCCTTTTCGCAACACTAATGCAGTAATTTGAGAGCGGCGGGAAACCGCTGGATCAGGCGGCCCTGGTCCAAATGAATTGGCATCCCTTAGGAAGACGAGCCTAGATGAGCCCAGGGTGGACAACTAAAGATTGAAGGTTGACAGACTTAGACTACCGAAAGTATTTTATGTTTGTTTTTTAAACAAAACTGTTTGCAAAAGCTTACTTCGTTACGTACCTACATTACAAATACGTGCCCATGTCTATGATATACGCCGTTGACATTTTTTTTATCACTACCTACTATTAAATAAGTGCATATAAAGCATTTTCAAATTATGTTAGGGTTAAGCTGACTGTTTAAAAAATGATCGACTCTTCTAAATTCAATGTTTCTATCTGCGCTGCTAGTCCCGGTAGGCATGATTCGCCTGTCCAACGCAAGCAACGCCTTCACTTTCACCCGGAAAACCTGCCATAAAGGTCATTTAATATCACTTGACGATTACTCTAATTTTTACAACATTATGGGCATAAATATTCCAGATTAATAACTTAAAATGAAGTATGTGCATTTCATTTTAAGAATTTTTTTGGTCTGTAACAGTTTTGTTTCTATCTTTTGGTTAAAAATGATTAGTACAACAGCATATAAGTGTCAGCATATGTCTGTTACTTGTATTCATTAAAATCCAATCCAAATGGTATTTCCATAACGTTTAGATATTTACAGGTAACTGGCAAACATCATGGAAATGTGTACCGATATTGAAATGCAATAGCAAAATTCTACCTTTGCATTTGACTTGTGCAATGTTACCTCAAGGGTGCTGTAGAAATTTTGTTTATCGCTAGTATAAAATATAGAATAATTATAAACAAATAGAAGCAATTATTATATTTAAATTTATTTCAAAACATTTTGAATATTGGATGTAATTGAAACTAGTTAAGATCTCAATTTTTGAGGAATGTAG
>DWDX01004462.1:0-11669 GCA_018245675.1 Agara michaeli | reverse complement strand
GCGTTTTATATGAATCTTTAATCGCGATATCAATTTAGAATACAGTGATATCTATGAATCGTATTAACTCCGTCTCTACGGTAAAAGAAATAACAATTAAAATTAAATGTCGTTTTGGATCATAAAAAAGTTTAAAGCCGCAACTAATTACAGCCAGACATACTAAACCGTATCGTTTGAGCCCCTGGATAGCAATTTCATGGATGATTATAATTACATTTATTGCCGTTTTAGTATCAAAGCACAAAATGCTGACACGCAATCATAGTTAGAGGGCGGATGGCTTTACAGTTTTCTACAAATTATGCCTTAGGGGATTGACTGCATTTCGACTACTGTAGATATAAGGAAGTGAGAAGTTCAATTACTTTTTACGTTACACAAAAACGATTATAAAAGTTTGAAGTTCAGAGAACATTAGTCATCATTTTCTTCCAGAGCTCGAACGTCGTTATTTGTTGCATTGTAATCATCATGTTAGATAAACAACCTCAAAGTAGTCAACATTTTTAAATATTTAGTTTAAGTTTTAACGCTATGGGATATTGTGTGTATTATTTGTCTCTAAACATTGACGATAACAAATAGAAAGGGAAAGAAACCTAGCAAGAGTAAGAAAGACAAGGAGAGATATAAGAAGCGATGAGGAAGTTACAGTTTTTATTTGAATATAAATATATTATGAATTACAAAGAAAGTTAATGATGTTTTATATTACCATTACAGGCAAAAATGAAATATGTAGTTCGTTTTGAATTAATTAAAACCTCCGCACAAAAACTCAAACATACGCAACATGAGAACATAAAAGATTCTTCAAAGAGGCTCTAGTCCGAAAACGATTGTAATTTTTAACAAAACGACTTAAAATACCAACAAGTACAATTTTCTTGATGTTCGTAAATGATATGCTGTATTTAAACTTACATACATTATGTATTTGTTACATATCTTTCTGTTCCTTATTCAAATCTATTGCAATTTCAATACACATATAGGTACGTGTAATTCGAAGCAAATTGTTTGTAATCTTCGTAATGGACTTAGCGAAATTATTATGTTAACGTTTCATGATAAATAAAGTCAGCGTTCATAAAAAGTAACGATTTGTATCTTAGTTTCTTCATGTTTATGGTAATTGGATTTATTGACACACGAAAGCTTTATAGGTTCACCGGTTTGCTTTGAGTTCGCCCTCTGGCGTTCAAAAAACCAACTTACATACTAAATAATAATCAACATAAATAATGTTATGGTTATAGTAAAGAACGCAATATAAAATTTTAGACTTTTCAATAAAAAGGTTATCGACTGAAAGACGATATGCTCGCTTAGTGCAAAGAACAAATATAAATAAACAAAAAACGTGTTAAATATAACTGCTTTTGTGTAATATGGCAAAATTTATATACATGCAACAACAAAGTTTTGTAATTGCAATTTTTAAAATTCTTTAATTTACGTTTCGCAACTTGGTTCTTATAAAAGAGTAATCCAGGGATCGCCAACGTAGTTGCCGTAGAAACGTGACTTCATAAAATACCTGTGCTTTTGAAATTGTACGAAAGTTTACTTTAGACAATCTAATATTCTATCAATTTAATGAATGACAGAGCAAAACCTTTTACAATCATGTAGCTACGTGCTGATAAGCAACAATGTCCACGAAAAATATTTCACGAACAGTTTTTCAGACTTTTGAAAAATTACAAATATATTTTTATGAAATCACTGTCAATCCTATTTAACTTCACTGTCCAGGTTTTGAGCGCGGAATTAATATGAGTGTGTGCATTTACAGAAAATAGCTATTATACATACATTTTTTAAACAATTTACTCTAACGTCAGTAAGGTTTCTAACTGCTAGGCATCCTTACTTGGGATAGCAAGTGATATTTACCTTAACTACCTTTTGCTGCTGCTGCTGTTTATTTGTTTGATGATTTTTGATTTTTTGCATATTTCAAATATTATGTGTGGATTCCACACATTTAAAAAAACCTTTCTTCTCTATAATCAGCCTCGTACACGGAAGCAAAAAAGAAGCCGCCGACAACAAAGACAATATCAAGATGTAAGGTTTTATATAGATATGTAAATGTATATAAAAAGAATATCGTAAAGAACTTTATTTTCATTCTATTCCAATCCAACTCGTTCTATTCCATATCCATTATTGACTTCGATATATAAAACGAACGTAATAAGTGAATCATAGCCAATATAATATTTCAATGCGCTAAAATGCTAATGCGACAAAATATATGGATCTAATTTCACCTTTACATCTTGCAGAATCCACTTATTTCCCCGCAAACAAGCATATTTTATCTCATTGTGTGCATGAAACATAGTAATTGTGTGGTTGAAAAATATGTATGAGTTACATTCGTTCCCATACATCTATTTACCATAACCACAAGTGCATACAGCATTAGTTGCTTAAAAAGATTTTTATAAAAGATTATATTATATAAAAGATTGTATAAAAGATTAACCTAACCTAAGATTATATAAAAGATTGCAAGATTACAATAGAAATGTGAAACGGTTACGAATCTGAGCATATGAAAAAAAAATGAAACACAAGATATTATGTACAAATGATAATTAATACAAGTGCAATTGCCTAATGAATGATTATTTGGTAAACGCAATAGTATGTATGTCAGTGTAGGTACACCTAGACGCGGGGGATTATATAAAAAAATAACCGTAGGTAATGTTGACAACAATTGCGTTAACAAGCGGCCCCGACCTGCCGACTTAATTTGTCCCTTGTCTTGAGGGTCCCATTAACACATTTGGGAAATAAAACGTACAGAAGGAACCGCGGCCCTTGTAATCACATTACCACCGGACACAGATACGCACTATCCAGCTTACAAATGACTGGTTACATGCGTTTAAATGACAGCGTGAATAAATTGTACCTATATTTCCTTTTGCTGTCTGTGTCAAAATTCGTTTACATTTAAACTTACGTTAATTTTCTACAATTACTTTTATCTTTAAATTAATCGTATCGTTTAGTGAAATTAAATTTCGCTGATATAATTTTTGCAAAAATCTCTTGTAAATTTACGTTTTCACGTTTTTGATTGAAGACAACTAACGATCTTGTGATGAGGTTTTCAGGGCTCTTACTTTTACTTACCTTTGCTTTTGCTTGTTTTGGTTTCGTGTGATCTTTCTCTATACTTTTTAAGGTATTGACGATCTTGTAAAAAGATTTGGGCCACCAAACGTTGTAAGAGAAACGAGGCAAGTGTAATAGCATTAACGTCGGACACAAATACCCGCTTAATCGGCTTAGGGATACCCGCCCACAAAATGTATTATTATTAGAAATAAAATCATTACTCGAAAAAGCTTAAGTACTGAAAAGGATTATGAATTAAAATTAAAAGGATATGCTGGAAACATTGAATAAGGCATAAGAAATAAAAGGTAATGCCAAAAACGATACTATTATATATTTTTATGATACGTCAAGAACAAATATACGAAATTCTATTAAGAAAATTCGAACTAAACTGAAGATGATATTATAG
The DNA here is from genome assembly GCA_018245675.1 of Agara michaeli. Lineage (NCBI taxonomy): Eukaryota > Metazoa > Arthropoda > Insecta > Lepidoptera > Hesperiidae > Agara > Agara michaeli. The sequence continues at coordinate 8,113 of DWDX01004462.1, read as the reverse complement.
ATTTTAAATCAGTGAGCAGTCGTGGAGTGCCCAAAAGGCAAAAGGGTGACTTCGTTGTCTCATTTTCATTTCTAAACTAAATATATCAAATAAACTCTACAGTATTTACATATCGAGTAGATGTAACCAGTATACTTTTGACAAAAAATGGATAACCTAAAAAGTGTGGCTGAAAATTAAAATGTGAATTTTATTCTTAGAAACTCAGATAATCATATTCAGAAATTAGTAATATAGAATTATTACGAGTACCTAAGTTATGTAATTTGATAGTGGTGTTATTTTATTTTTAAAATGAATATTTTGGATTGAGTATCTTCGTGTGCAATAAAGGGACTGATAATAGTATTTCCTAATATAAAACCAAAGAATCTGAATTTTAAGAAACATTTAGAAACCCTTTAAAAACTTATTTTTAAATACTTTATTCTTTGAAAAAACTTATATTTCTTTATCTTGTGCCATAATTCTTAACTGGACGTGATGTTCGAAGTTACTAGAAGTTCTTTATCTTAAATTCATTGTGAATCAAATTTATATGTTATTGTTCTGCTAATAACAATAGTTCGTTTTTGTTGGAAATATTTTTGTTTTTTTAATTGCTATTTTTTTCACTTTGAACTGGTCTTCGCTGGTAATACAAAGTAAAAAAGTTGACTGCTAGATGATATTCCAAGTTTTATTTCAATTTTGTATTAATTTCTTAACAGTATGAAAAAGAAAATAAATGAACAGACCTAAAAAAATAGATAAATAGGTGGAATATGTACTATGAATTGTTCAGTATAACAAGGTATAATTAGGCGATTTGGAACACAAAAGAGCTTAGAGGCTTCGTTAGCACATTTGGAAAATAAAAAGTATTATGGAAACTGCCGCGAGTAATCACATTACCTCCGGACGCAGCGCTGCGTCGCTTACAAAGTGGCGAATATGTGTAGAGTTACGAAGTTTACCGGAACCTAAGGCAATCTAGACTTGGCTATTGAAAAAATAAACAATGTGTAATTGTAACTGAGGAGTTTTTACATTGATTTTCTAAAATGTAATAACGCTGAAAATATGTGCTTAATTCCGATTGACAATTTGGTCAATAATCTATATCTCTGCTGAGTTGCACTGTGCCATTGTGGTAGAGTATACTTGAAACAGTCGAGGAGTTGAATGGACAGCGAGGAGCTTTATCTGTCCAGCCAGGGACACCAGACGGACGTGTGCGTGGCCGTGTGCCGTCTTAAGCACCGGAATATATGGGGTGAGACATAAGCCGCAGCCCGGGCGAGTCAACACAGGGCAAAGCGCTAGGAAGACATCACTGCGTTCCTTCGGAGATCCCGAAATCCTCTAAACAACCCAGAGGAAAGCCACTCAGAGGGTTTTAGTGGGTGAAAATTTCACAGAACCCGGTGTCTCCACTAAGGTACAGCGGTACCGTTTGAAGTTTAACCCCCGATACCAAAAAAAAAGTTATGCTAAATATAGTCTGTGGAGTACTTTCAATTAATGTTGTCTGAAAAATACTGCACTTATCCGTTTCTCCATATAATTAATGGCAATGGCAATTTACTTTCATAAACATCTATTATGCTTATCTGGAAGCGACGAGGGAAAGAATGGTAGAGCACAATGAGGAAACTTGAACGAATTAATGGAAAAAAAATGATTAAATGTTATTATGGCATTACTGGGAAGTAAATAATTCAACTATGTACATACATATCTATGGTGGAATACAATAACGAATAAATAGTGATAAGTTAATTATATCACCCGAACGAAAATAATGCTATGTTGGTTCAATGTATCTTTAAAGCGCTAAATTGTTTTGTATTGGGAACTTGTGTGCGTATGTTCTTAAATTTTTAGCGCTTTAACGCTAACAAACACACACGAAAAGGAAAATAAACATGACTGTTCTCCATTTACAGTCGATACTAAGATACGACTTTTCAAATAAATTTCAAATATCAATGTGTTAATATCTAGTATAGTTGTAGCATTAATTTATGTTATTTACCTCATACCTACATACATATTTAAATATCATTACATTTGTTAACATTTTTAGATTTATACGTATGATAATATACAATTATAATATGTATCTAAATATAAAACGGACTAACTTACTTTAAAATTCAGGTTAGAAGACTTATGCAATTGTATTGTACCAAAATACTCGGAATATCATCGTTTTTGCACAGAAATAAACAGGTTAATTTTGTTAAACTGTTTATTTTATTCTGAATTTATTTATTGTAATAAATATTCAAACAATGTCAAGGTCGAGTTCTTAGAAATTAATGCGGCTACTACGCTACTACGTTAGGCTACGCAGCTTCTACGAAAGTCTACGAGATCACGTAGAGCATATGTAACATTGGGCTACGAACACCTACGCTTAGTATAGAAGAAGAAAATAATTGAAATAGGTATTGATAACAATTGATTCTTTAAATCCCAATTTTCCCACTAAATCCATCTCGTTAATCCCGCCTTTTATCCTACAGATAGACTATTGTAGATTGTTGTATTACTAAAATCGTAACATTGTAGTAGACTAATGTTATTTATTAGCAACACATACATTCATGTTTTCATCAATTACCTCCAGGAAAGTTAAAACCATTACGTCATAATCAAAAACATTGTATATAAATCGATGTGACTTCAGAACTGAACTATTTATTAATTTCCAACTTCAACAGTATATCATTATTTAAAAATCGCGATCAAAATTGATTTCCATATTAAAGATTAAATTTTTCCGGTGATCAATGAACAAGGCAGCAAAAGGCTTAATGTCGTAGGTAAGTAACACGGTTTGACTTTAGGTGGTGGAACATGTTAACGGTTTGCTCGGGGTAGTGCCACCGCTACACCTCTGTCTACAGTAAAGCAATTTATTATTAAAACAATTTGTGTTTCGGTGTAAAGGGTGTGATGACTAGTCGTATATGTAATGTACCGGCGGCTATCATAGCTTTTAATAGTACGGGTACTAATTATTGAATACAAGTATTAATATTATTAAAAACGAAGATTAATTGTACAAAATTGTAGTAATGTAGTCGCAGGATAAAAAAACACAGTATATGTTATAACAGCATAGTTTTAACACACAAATATTTCATTTCTAAATTTGAATCCGTCATCCGTGTATAAAAAAAAACTGCGAGAGGTCTGGACCATATTTCGAGTCGAGATAAAATATTGGTTGTTAGTGATTAAAACAAATTACCTATTGTGGCAACACTTCTAGATATTAATTCATTATTTAAATTAGGACTCGTTTGTAGATTGCGGTGAAGTCAAGTCCCATCATTTGCCGGGCTACGAAGCGGCGATGCGCGGAACATCAGGTTCCGAAAATGTAATCCTCATTAGTTAAACAAATAGGTCAAGCCTAAATAAGCTCCGATAAAATTGACCTACGCTTTTCGGCGCGGCGCGAGGCCGCTGTTCTTACAAGCTTAGTAACAGAAAAAAACAAATTTCAGTTCATCGAGAAGCCTTGAAGTTGGAAGCCGGCCCCAGAGGCAAACGTGTATCGTCATCTCATTCACCGTACCCTGAGTTCTTCTGTAAGCCTTAGAATTGAAAAAAAGCCTTTTATTCGTTCGCGCTTGTTTCTTTTGACAAATACCTACCTATAAGTTTTTCATTAAGTTGCGTGAGTCTTCTTGGTATGTATTACAATGGATCCTGGATACAATTTGAAATAAAAGATAAAAATCCTATAAACATGTAGAGCAATATGAATAATGTTTTAAGTTTTAGTGAAGCATCCTGGCTAAAATATTTTTCAAAGAGATGTTTATGCTTTTTGAATGATTGCCAGTTTTTTAAATATTATTTTTTTTGTATTAATTATAATGCTTTATTATTATTAATATCATCTATCGTAGTATACAAGTAATTCACTGTAGAGGTATCTAGATTCGTTTTGCTGCCACGTTCTGTCCTTACAGCGCATACTTTATTTCTATTTGCCCGTGCCGCGAGGTAAGCGGGACGAAAGGGTGGGGGGTAAGGACACGCGCGGTAGCGTCGCCCCAGCCAGTTGAAGCTGCGACGCTCCGGAGTGTGGTCGTCTTGTATCGGTGCTCTAATTAAAAACTGTGACCTACCATAGTATCAGTGACGTGATAGTGTGCCGCACATGCGTTGAAACCCCCGTTTGATGTGACCAACTCATGTTAGTGACTCGTGAAGTGCTTGCGTGCGAGTGAGTTCGTTACCAGTTCGTGCTTTCGAATTGCAATCGCAGAAATTACTTTCGGTAAGTCTCGGTGTTTTTTTTTTGTAATAAAATTAGCATAGAAATAAGATTGATTCGTTACAAAATTGCTGATGTTATAAAGTTGCACCGGCGTCGTGTTGTGTTCGGATTAGAACGGCTTTAACGTTGGAATTATTATCGTATTGCTAAATAACGGCTTAGTTTCCTGACGGGGCATTTATAAGGCTTTACCGAGCTAGTGGGAACGCAATGGATAAGTTGACTTAGTATAATTTATTTGATGAATTTTAATTCAAAACATGTACCATATAAATAATTGAAATGTTATTTCTACAAAACGTCCACGGGTCGCTGCATTCATAAGTTTCAGCGCTGAATAACAGCTTATAGGGGAACGTATTTTTTTTTATTTTCAGTGGGAAGAAAAGTTCTATAAAACGTGTTCTTACGACCCGAGAGCCTTTTGATCTTGAACCGACCACTTAGTCACTAAGTCAACGCTATAATTGCCCACTTTTAAGAAGACACTTCTTTTTTCTCCACCTCCTTTAATTCTTAAACCCAACTGCAGTGGTAAGAAAACATTAGTATAACATTATTTTCAATTGGAAATTACAGCGTTTTATGAGCTTACTTATGTAATAGGTGGTTTAATTTATTATTTTATGTTAAGTGTTGTTTTTTGCAATTGTTGAATAAAAATATCTAATATTTTTTCTTTAAAAAGCAGAAGACGTGCTACGAATATTATCTTACATCGAAAATTGTATAAACGTCGCCGATCGAGCAAGCGGTTTCATCAAGGCAGCATCGATCACAGTTTATCATATTATATTCAATTACAGCATTGGCTATGGTACATTTTTACTTAGCATATAAGCAACAGAACTATTCAAGCTCTCAGCGTGACCTTATATCTTTTCGTTGAGCGTCCGCATTCAGCTTACTTCATTAATACTTAAGTTTGAGCGTCACAAGTGAGAAGGAAAATATTACACGGAATCGGTAACAACGAACCCCATTAATACTAAATGAGTGTCTTATTAATAATGAATGAAGCGTTCTTTATTGTGTTAATAAATTAATGAATCATTATGGTGAGCCACGAAGGGCGCGGCCTCAATGCTGAGAATGATCATCATTTCTTAGTTATGGTTATTCTAAGCCTCAGGTAACTGTATATTTGTCGAATAGAGTAATTATCAACACTTGGAAGGATTTTTTTTTCTAATACAACCGTTTTTGAAGGTTCGGTTAGTCGTTAAGGTATAGTCAAAAGGATGGACAAGAGGATAGAAAAAGAATTAAAACTATAACCAGCAATTCTACATTACTATTTATTTTAGTATTTAGTTTCAAATGAAGTCTGTTTTCTAAGCAGCTTAAATGTACCGAGTGTCAAGACCACGTGCACAGCTTTGAGCGGACGGTAACATAGAATTAGATGCCTTAGTGGGTACTTGATAACCAGATTTCTAAAGGGATTTCATTCACACAAATAGAGAAAACGAAAAATACACGCTTAACACACGTAATAGTAGAGTGATTTTTGTTATAGGGTTTAATGTTAAGAAGGTTCTATCAACATTAAGCGTACAATTTCAAATATACGTTTGATACAAAAGAGAAGGAATGAATATGTTATTTGTTGGAATGAAGCCGTTAAAAGGTTACAGAATGGCTTCTTTCACATCAATTTGATTAAAAACCAATTAAATTAGGATCGGCTATATCGACGCAGAATAAAGATGAGACGAATTTTCAGAATCATATTGTACGATCCGAGCTGGAAAGTATGCAACTAGGACGTGGAAGACAATCGTAAATTATGTAAGACATTCATAAAATGCGTATAAATTATTGATTATTTGAAATATCATTAGAATCGCAAGCAATAAAAGCAATATGGAGATTTCTATCGCTTTTTTGCAACATTTCATTTATGGTACGAAAATTAGATAAAAGTTTTATCATCCTGGACAAATAATGTAGAAGCAGTAAGCGGATATAGCGGTCCGCTAACTTTTTCTCATATTTTTATATTATAGTTCCGATCTGATCTAAACTTAGATGGAAATAAATTAGCGGAATAGGATATGCCGTTAGATTTCATAGTCACCATTTGTTAAGAACAACTTTGTACTTGGTAATGCTTCAAAAACCTATCAAAACGCTATCTATATTCTTCGAAGCACGGTATAAAATAAGCCAAAAATAATAAAGAACGAGAGGAGAGTGGAGATAAAAAGCAGTTATTATAATGAAGAATACTCATTTAAGAAGAATGAAATAAATAAAGTTCGTATTAGCTTGAAACCATACAATACTAAGGTGACAATTGAGGCCTCGCTAGTCTGAGAGTTGAATTGGTAACGTGTAGTGTATATGCTGACTGGTAACTACCCCTTTCAGGACGAAACACAAATGGTTTTGGTTACAATTGCTTCACGGTTGAAATAGGTGCGACTGTTATACTGCACCGGGTGAAATGTCCGGATATAGAGGTTGTAGTTGTCTACCTACCAATCTAGCTTTTTGGCACACGCGTCTAAAAACTGTCGCTATAGAGTTGAAATTGTGGGGCTCGTAACAATGTTAATTACAAAATTCACTCTGATTTACGAGAATTAAAAAATGCAACTTAAATGATAATCTGACAATAGAATCTAAATATCTATCATCGGTAGGTGCGCAATGATAGAGTTAGTTAATTATCAAATAAATATAAGTGCGATCTGTTCATGCAATAAATTTATAATCAAAATGAATCATGATGAAGTAACGAAGGAATAAATCATATCGATATTTTGATATGTTATGAAATATGTATTTTTGAGATAGCTACTCTTATGGATATAATATGTATTATATGATGAATATCCCTCACGTGGTAGCATTATTACAAAAGATATGCCAAAATGTATGCTAAAAGAAGCAACGTTGAGCATCACACTTGAATTTACGAGCAAGTATAGCTCGAAACATTTCGAAATTCCAGTGAAATATTCGATAAGTGAGAAAGAATACTACCTTTTTTAGAATTGAAACAGAAAATCTAATATTTATTTTCACATTTTGATTACAAACGACGTATTGTGGTATTAAGTTTCCCCGAAATTATATGGTAATTGTTACAAATAAACAAATCAACTGTCATGAAATATTCATTATGTTTTTACGCTTTACTAATTGTTAAATATATGTACATTGAATAACTCAGAACGACGAGTTTGTTTCGTTTTCTTTTGCACCTACCATAGTATTTTTCTTTTATATATTTTACAATTAAAAAGGGTTAACTGGTGGAGAAAGCCATTAGCCATTAGGTGCGCCTCTTGCTTTGCCTGATTTGTGGTGTTCAATAAACGCTAAATAGACTATTGAATGAATAATAATTATATATGCTGTACAATCTGCCCTAAGCAGTTTTCTGTCGGACACATTTTGGAGAGGAGATTAATAACTCCAGCCTCGTTCTATAACCAGACGTCAATACCTACCGCAGACTACTGTCCATACCTAACAAATGGTCCTTCGAGCCAGACGAATCGCTTCGCTAAATCTTTATAGTTGCAGTCTGTCAAAAGTTCCTCCCAGCATCTGGTTTTCGCGATACGTATAGATTGGAATTATTCAAGACAAGCTAGATATGGATATAAATTGGAATTATTAAGCAGTGATAGCTTAGTGGTTTGAATTCAGCCTCCCACTCCGGGCGGTCTGGGTTCGATGCTGGCATGCACCTCTAATTTATTACGTGCGTTTTATAAATAAAATTTAAATATCACTTGCTATAACGGTGAAGGAAAACATCGTGAGGAAATGCATGTTTCCTTAGAGATGTTATAGATTATATAATATTTTCTGAGG
>DWDX01004461.1:0-11669 GCA_018245675.1 Agara michaeli | reverse complement strand
GTTCCACACTTCTCCTACACATAAACTATAAGTGTGCCAAATTTCATACTCCTCCGTCCGCGTAATTTTCGTAAAAATGGATCCAAAGTTTTTGCTTCACGTATTAATATATAGATAATGTTACACAAGCAGTGATGACATACACTATATTATACTTATTATATGAAATTACATAATATCGATATTATAATATGAAACAAAAAGTTTATCCAACATAGTTCGAGTAAGTCGTAAATTTGTTGTAATCCGTGAACAGCGATGACGGGCGCGTCGCTGCTGCGTCCGCGGACGGTGACGATTATTTATAAGAGCCATAGACTTTAGACAAAAGCTGCCAAAGCGAAGGTATCGCGACGCTTCTATTTAAATAGATCCAGATGATTAATTCCTTTCAACCGACCGAAGTCGTTCGACAATACTGTAGCGAGCGACAATCGAGCGTCGGATCGCCGCTCAATGGAGCAGACGTCGCTTTGTGCCGGAGGAAGTGTCACCGAGTGCGAGTCGAGCCCCTCGCGCCCGCGCGGCAACAGTACGCGAGAGGTGTGACCGTAGTCAAAATATTGTGACGCGAATGAATAGCTAAATAGAAGCGACAATGGGAGAAGGCAAGGGTTATGCTACATTTCGTTGCCGAGTTCGCCTCCCGGGGCCTTTGTGTGACGCCTGATCTATACTTATTTCAATTATCAATTCGTTTGAAATTTTTCCGTTGGTTCGAAAGGAGCGTTGGACGGTCTGCAATTAAACTATTTTAGTGTTTACGGTGACGCGATAGAAACCGTTTTTGTGTGAATGCTTTTGTAGGTAAGACGGAATTTAGTAGGCGACTAGTTTTCTGTGCACTCTTTGTGATGGAAAACCTCTCGAGCTCTGTTTGAGCGCGCCTCGTACGTGGCTCTCTGCATGCTAAAAGCCCCGATTTTGGCGCGTCTCGTGAGTCTGGCGATGGGCTAACGAGGTAATTTTATATTAACTCAAGGTAACACACACACACACATCTCCGCCTCTCAGCCACACACTTAGTAAAACATCTTTTCACGAAAATTTTCACTTCTTTTTTTTAAACAGATTTTATTCCGACTGTACCTAAATTAGTTGTAATTGGTTATTTCCGCGCCATGATTTTATTTGAAAAGTTTTATGCGAGACACTTATGAACCATTGAGAGTCGGCACCAGATTTCACACTTCTGCCGCCGAAATCATCGTCCGAAATCAGGATTATAACACATGTAAAATTGAATCATATCTATATAGAATTTAAAGTTCGATTTAGACCGATAGCGCGAAGGAAAAATAATAATAGCTAACAGCGAGGTATTTTAAATTCTGCGGCAAATTTTTAAGGTTTAAATTTAATTGAACGATTAAAAGAAAGGCACCGCACGCTGCACGCGCTAGTGACGCGCCGCCGCCGTGCGGGCCGCTCGTCAAATACTGGGATTCATAAGACGCTTCATATAAAATAAGTCTATATTTAACCTATCGCGTTTCAGGAACCCTAGGTTTTGGATGAGTTAATAGCAATAACGATAAACCGATTTCAACACATAATGGATTTTATTGTGAACACTGGTTATTTATTAATATTTATCAGAAAATAATTAAGAACATCTGACTCTCGGTGTTCACTGTGTAGACAGTGCGTTGGTGTCATAATAGTAAATATAATCAGACATATTACGTGTGGACTGTATTACGCGTTACAAATCAATATAGCGTAGGTGTTCCTAATGAGCTCTCCGATAGATACGCACACTCGATGAATACATACAAAACTATCAAAAAATAGGCAATGCAATGGAACTGACACAAACGATATATTCACGTGTGTCACCGGCATAGAAACCATCCATCGCCTCGGTGAAGTGTATCAGAGTGTGCAGGTACACACGTGGATATCTGTGATGGCACGAAAACGGGATGTAATTAAATAAATTTTACATCGGGTTACATCACTAACCCGGGAGGGGGGGTCGAGTAATGTTAATAGCAGGCAGTTAGGGCGCTTTGTAGAACGTGTGAAGTGAGCACTAGGGCACACGAGGCCTGTTCCGCGGCGGCCGCGCGCCTGGCCCCTCCGCGCCGCTCTCCGCGCCGAGCGAGGCGCGCTGTAGCGGGCCGACGGCGGGAACGGGCAGAGCTCAGGGTACTCTGGACGTTGGAAGTGCGAAACCTGTTTAGCGCGACCTACCCCGTTTCCTGCGCCGTGGACTCGTTTACCCCATCTCTATAATTTTCACACGTCTGTAGATCGAGCCCGAGTCAATATCGGTCTTATTCGGTGACATCAAAGCTGATAATGGAATGAAGATGTTTTAGTTTGCGATCGTACCCAGGCGGGAGGCTGTACGTACATGTGTGTACAGTTATCCGCTCCGAGGTGACGGAGCCGCGAGCGGATCCGGGAGAGGCGATTGTTTCGTCCGATCTCGTCGGTCGCGCCGCGGGCGACGTGTTGCGGGCACGTGGTTCACACCCAAAATTCAGACTTTTTTTTTTCCTAATTGACGTTTTGCTGTTGACCTTAGTGGCCTCTACAGCTTCAACCCGAAAAAAATTCAGACGACGCTACAATTCTGCATATGTCTGCCTGTAGATGTTTCAAATTAAAAATAAACCCAAGGCAATTTATTAAAGAAATATTTCGCGTGATACATATACTGCAGCGTGGCCGAAACGCGTTTTACCTTAATCTTCTAGCGTGGATGTTATGTTAATGGAAGGAATTTCAATAGCTCCGGTAGGCTCACGTTGGACGTTCTCGGCGGCCTGAGCGAGGCAGACAGTATTTGCTCATCGATTTATTGAATGAACGTGTCAACTCTGCTTGAATGCATCCAAATTATAAACAACCTACTTATATTATTCTGTACCTAGATTATCTATCATTTGTAATACAATATCGTTAAATATTGCTGTTGTTTCACTGATTTGTCTCGTTTTTTCTTAACGATTTCAAAGCAAGTGCCCTGTAATATTCAGTAGCTAATAAATGCGCCCTTGACCGGCTCGCTGCGGTGCGATGCGGCCGACAAGCATCTCACCCTCGATGACGTCACTGTTCACTGTTTCAGTATTTTCTACGATGAAAGTTGGTAACATAAGAGCTTCAATTATAAAATAGAATAATAAATAGACTCAGCACATTTTCCTAATATAAGTAGTTGGTGCATGTTTCACATTTTATTGAATAATGGATGCGTCCATTATTTTTGTGATTTGCGATAAAGTTTGTTTCTTTCGTTTACAACTCCCGCTATACTTAGAGGTACCTATATAATGTGTTAGATCGAATTCTAATCGTAAAATAATTTTTAATACACTTTTTAGTAGCGTGTGATGTGGAAGAACGATAGATGGAGGAAAACCACTTAAATAAGCTGTCGAAACCATTCGGTAGACATATCGGTTGACTCGGTAACTATAGTTAAAATATTGTAAATCAAAGTGAAGTATAAACTAAAATTACAAGTTGGAGCGAGTACCTACCTACGAGTGAACTTCTTTCGTTGATAATAAAAGTTTAAAAAAACTTTGGAGGAGTTCCAAATTTTTTAAATCGTTTCCACGAAAGGAAAATGCAGAGCATTGCGGAGCGTCGGCGGCGCACAATGGCCGCGCAATTACCAGCCTTATTGCGTGCAATTAATCTATTAGTGGAAGCGCCGGCAAGCACTTTTGTATCTCGCGGGAAGCTCATTAAACGCTGGATTGCCTCAGTTTCACACTTAATAAGAAAATGCGACTTCATACGGAGACGGAATGAAGCGATTTCGCATGCTCGTGGCACACCGAGCTCGTTGATGCTAATTTTTTAATTAAAGAAAAAGTTACGTTTTCAGTTTTAAATACGAATTTATTACACTTGCCATTTTTTGCAACAAACATTACAAATGTTATATTAAAAGTGAAGTTATTTTAAATATTTTAGGAGACATGTAGAATTGTTATGGAACGAGGATAGCTATTGTCGGTAGGTATAGTATATCCACATGAAGTTCTAGTAATAGGTAACAGAAAATAGGGGAATTCATCGATGAGCCTTATCGGCTGTTATGTATCGCTTAAAATACGAATGTTATAGCAACACTCAATACAGGAGTGCACGCAATCAACCGTTACGTTGACATCGCATTTTTGTGTTTGTGAAACAAATCTTAGATTCTGGTCCATGATAGTTTTGAGTGATTAAGGTAAGGCGTAATATTAATAACAAATATAAGAAAAAATTTTAAAAAAAAAAACAGACGAATTGAGAACCTCCTCCTTTTTTTGAAGTCGGTTAAAAAGGCATTACTGAGTCGTCGCCGTGTGCCGGGCGCCGGGTGTAGCCGCGCCGCGATTGTCAAGCAAAGTTAATTAACAATGAGCGAGACGCGGCCCGCGGCCTTTCCGCCCTTCCGGCCGGTCCGCCTCGACCCATTTCTGCGCTTCAGGAAATCGCTTTACTTACCAGCTTACCATTTTATCTTTCACGTTACGAAAGTGCCCCCATTGTTACCAAAATGCGAAAATCATGTATAGAAACATACTCTTTGTTCAACCGACACAAACGTCTTTCGTTTCCCGAGTAACAGTGACCTACTGACGTTCCTGCGTTTATGATTACTGATTAAAGACCTGTATATGTAATGGGAATATTTTTGTGTGTATCGGTAAATAGCTACTAGATAGCTCCGGGCGGCCTCGCGCAGTGGTCACATGCGTTTCTCGATGGTATATGATAGTTGTAAGTGAAGCATTTACTACCTACTACCTCCTACCGACCTATTTTAGTAAGTTGAAACGTGTTGTAATGGGGTACCCAATGATTATTGATGATTATGATTATTATCTTATAGTTATTTCTAAGCCGGAGAAAACACATTAAAGTTGTAATTTTTTTCTAACTCTGTATTCAATCTGTATCCGCATACATACGAGTATAACCCGCGCATGCTGGAAGTGTTACAGCTAATCTTCAAACCCTCACCCCGAACCCTTCAAATGGAGGTTTTAAGAAACATAATAAAGGCCTGAAGAAAATTAAGCCATCTTGAGCTAAAAAGTCCAAAAGTTGCGAGGGTGGGTCGCCCGGGGGTGAGATATGGATTTTTCGGGGCCCGTTTCGACGCTGCGAAAATAAGTGTTTGGGAGAGATCTTAATACATGTATAAGTAGGCCGCGGAACAGTGAGCCGGCACGGGAGCACCGGAGCTTGCACCGAAAAGGCTCTATTCGATTCTATCGTACATTAATTGTATAAAAAAATGGCACATCATAGTTATTTCATTTCAAGAGTGGATATGTTTTCAAAATTTCGGTTTTTTTATAAAAGTATGATTTGTAAAAACATTTTTAGGTATAGGTACCTACATAGATAAGAAGTAAGTTTTTTCATAGTACCAATGAAAAGTAACCACTAATTTAAGTACCTAGTAGACGCAACGATAATTGGCAAGAAACGACTGACTCCTGAAGTTTAAAAGCCAAAAGTTAAGTAAGTAAACAAAGATAAAAATGCATAATAATTTATATACCGCGCTACTGCTGTGTTAATACTAAAGGATGTGAAATTATTTAGCTTCAAACCAATAATATATTATAAGTCGGTGGTAGCACGTTATATATGCAGGAATCCCCTCATTATTTAATAATTCATAACTTAACTAGATATGTAAAAGGCCATTAAGCGTTGGAACAACTACATCGCACTCCATAAACGTTAATAAAATTTCCATAATAAGATCATGCAGCGTTCGCATTAAATAACTCATTGTAAATAAGCGCCCAATTTATATTCAGCCCGGGGGAGAATTATCATAATCGGTCGCGTCTCTCCACCCCCGACAGGGACGAACGGCGCGCGCGGCGCGGGCCGGAGAGGGACGGCTAACAAGTCTACTCCTAATCGCCAAGATGTTTGCCAAAACTTGACTTTTATTAGAGTTGTCGCCGATGTCTAATGAGGCTCGACTCGATTAAAATATGAGTTAGATTAAAACAATGCCGACGAAATATGCGATAATTTCTGTTCTCAAAAGTCCAATTGAAATTTCGTGCCCCCTTCTAATACGCTTAGAATTTGAGTGTAAAATCGTCGCTCTCGAGGCGAGCGTCCCTCGCCCGGGCAGGTAATTACTCGGGACTCATTGTTACATCTGTTAATTAAAATATCCCTTAATTCGCGCGCTCATTATCAAAATACTTTTAAAATCGTACAAATACTTGGCGGAGAGCGCTGCTCGGCTAAAGAAAGCCGCGTCGTCGTCAAAGTCTATCGTTCTGTTCAAAGTAACCAAGAACGCTCTGTCTTATCTGGCTGGTCTGTCGTCAGCGCCATTCTATATTTTGAATTAATTACTATGAAACACAAAACATCTTTATATCGCTAGAAGGAATGAAAAAGACATTTTTTGCTTATTGTTTCAACTATGTTCTATTATTAAATTTGTGCTAATGTTGGAAATTAAGAAGTGATACTACTATTCAAACCGATACCTACTGTTCGAAATGTTGTCCATTGTAAATGCTGAGATGAGGTTAATTTCAAAATCGTCAAAAAATTACTACGTATATGAAATACAGCAGTTAACAAATCGTAGTTTAAACAAATCACGACGTAAAACTAGAATGCAGAACAATGAAAGGTAAACACTAGCCGTTATAAAACCATTAGAGGTAAACAACCACTCCACGTTAGCTCCGCAATCTACGTGTTTAATCTGGAACGAACTTTGTCACGTCTCTTTGACACGTGGCCGTCTTCGCGGACCTGCCTTTCAATACTCTCGACTTTACTCCACTTTTTGTGTACAATTCGGAACGTTTCGGAGACGCCGTTTTTAATCAATCCGTTGCATTTTAACCGCCATCTGCGCTTTGACGGCGCGAGCTTGTCTCGTTCTGTGTCACTTTGACCTTAATTAAGCTATTCTTCCGTCGCTGACGAAGAAGTGGTGTCGTTAAAAGCGTGTTAGGTGTTCGGTCGGTCCTCGTCGTCGTAAATCTGCCCGCGGTGCGAACCGCGTGTTTATATTTACTATACAAGCGCGAAGTACCCACAGTGGCACTTAAAGAAAAAAGTAAAATCCGCGGGAAATCTCGCGACACCGAGAGGTCGAGTGTCCTCTATTATTGTTAGTTCGCCATCAGACGAAATAAAATCTACGATCGTGGGTATAAAGTTTACATTCGAAAATCGACGAGATAGTTTCGTTTTCAGGCTAATTAGAGACGAGGGAGTCGTCGGGCGCGTGTAAATGAATTTGAGCCCTAAGGCGGTACACTTAGACTGTAATTTAGTGTTCAGTGGGTGTGAAAGTGCCGTGTGCCGAGAACTAGAA
Organism: Agara michaeli; assembly: GCA_018245675.1. Taxonomy (NCBI): domain Eukaryota; kingdom Metazoa; phylum Arthropoda; class Insecta; order Lepidoptera; family Hesperiidae; genus Agara; species Agara michaeli. The sequence goes on along the minus strand of DWDX01004461.1, from coordinate 4,339 downwards.
GGAAATTAAGTCGGTCTGTTTGTATCGGCAAAGGAATTACAAAAACGGGATTAACGAACCGATTCCCTTTGTCCCTTACATGACTTACAGCGGCACCTGCCCCTCGCAGGCTCGCGGGGGAGCGTTCGATGAGTGCGCGGGTGAATAGATTTTTTAATATAATTTCCCTGAGTACCGGGGTTTTGGGAAGTGAGAAAGCCAATTGGAAACTACAATATCAAAATATATTGTTTTGATTTTACTAACTGCTTGCAACGACACCACCTTCCTACCTAAATACGATTAAATGATCATTTTTTACAATTAAATTTTAACAATAAAATCCCTCCTTTAGAAATCATCTTCATAAATGAAAACAACACTATTAATAACGAGGTAATCAGAACCTCAAACCAATAGACATACTATTTAAAATGAAACAATTGTTTACAAATATCTGTGGAAGAGATACTTTGCCTCCAGTACCGCGAGTTTCATCATTAAAGGGACATTCTCAGACACTGTTCACCTCTTGTTTATTAAAACTTGATCACTCTCATAGCGCCAGACATCCGCAAATTACGAACTGTCGCTGACTAAAATGAAATTAACGCCTGATGCCGATTTGTTCCGATTTCACTTTTTTCAACCCTTATTATAAAAATTACTGACATTAATATACATATAAGGCACCGATATTCCAGATACTAATCTTTCTTTTTAGCATGTTAATGATTTTGTGAGGTTAATGTAGGCGCAATCGAGAAACGTTCGTTAATTGATTGGCATCATTGCTTGCATTGCATCACCAAAGGATCTCGGGTTTTGTGACAATTGTGCGATACCTTCATTTTTGTTTAATTCGAAAGGAAGTTTGGCAAACGATCGCTTAAACGAATTTATGTGTAAATTACGCTACAGAATTTTACCGGCACTAATTTTACCGTGTTGGTTACAGACATCGCCGCGCGGCAGACTAGCGGAGTGAAACTAGCTATTAGCAGGCGGCGTTTTGTGCCAAGGTGTCGGAGCGCCCCGCGTCCCCCGCTCTCCGGCCGCCACGCGCCGCGCCTGCCGGCACACCTCGCCAGTACGATTACGACCAGCTACTGCTCAAAAAACACACATCCTGTAAAACGCCGTCTTGACATTTTCTAGTCTATTATCAGCATTCGGCGACAAAAGCGTGTCAAAAGCGAATTATGCAAATTTTCTTATAACATATGACAGAAATTCGAACCTGAATTCTCAAAAGTTCTGTATGATTGCATATAACCTTAACCTGCATTCGTGAATTGAAAAGTGGCGTGAACTGTAATAGAAGCGTATGAAGCGTTGGTGTTGTCAATGTTGCTAAGTTTATCCAGGGCTCGCCGACAGCCGCTTGGCCGTTATAATAGGCAGCGTTCTGGCCGCGTGGTGTGTGACGTGCTACGAATGTAATTAGCATGGAATCAAAGTGCTCTTCCGGTCGCCGCGCGACGCTCGCTTGTCATTCACTCGACAATAACCATCACGTTTAATTAAACCTACACTGACACACTCGCGCCCAAACGATTCCAGTGTCATTAGAGACGAACGACTTTATTTCCCTCCATTATTTCATACTAGCAACTATTACTTTTTTTCCCGTAGGTGCCAGATCATCATTAATCCTGCTATTTTTCTATTATTGGAGACGGGAATCGTTCATAAATGAGGTAGTCGGTTTAAGGACGCAGTGGTAGGAGACGTAACCGTTTATTTGAACCGGTTCGCGGTCCCGGTGAGACGCAGGCGGTCGTTTCAACGGAGCAACTAATTCGAACAATAGTGGAAACTGTTCCCCGTATTAAGACCATGTTAACCTCCGAGAGTCCCGCGGCGGCCCGCGACGGCAGCGACCCCACTCTCATCGTGGGAGTGGTTTTAAACAACGCGTCTAATATGTCCGCGCGCTCTCGCTTCACACCTCACGAGCACTCCCCACACTGGTGACACCTCGCAACTTAGAAGCGGTAGCGATTTATTATCAGGCGACCGAATCGTTTTTAACAATAACGTGAAATTCTCTCAGATCAGTCTTATTACCACACTCCTCGATTATAGACGAACATTATAGACTTAGTCACAAAAATACACTCTACAGTGTTCCTTTCATAGTCGAATGCCGGAACGATTTGTCTGCAATTTCTTTATTGATTCAGAAAATATTATTGTATCTATGAAGAAACAAGAAAGAAGTGGTGGCTGAGTGCTTTAGATCGTAACCTCCCACTCCTAGGGATCGGACTTCAGACTTAGGCACGCACCTCTTAGCTTTAGAAAATTATGACTGTTTTAAAAGCTAATATCATTGGCTATACGACTGTGCAGGAAAATATCGCAAGGAACCCGTCAACCCACAGTCGGGCATCGTGCAGGGACACGGCCGGGAACCTTCCCAGTTCGACGAGACACGTGTCTAGTAGCGAAACATTAACAAAGGTTTGTAAAATTCCAGTCAAGAAATAATTATATTCAATTTGTGCATAGTTCACTCGTATACTTCTAAGTCTTCGTTACTCTTTTTGGGTTTTATTTTATTGCTCTCAATTTTTTTTTACTGAAATTGAACAAAAATATTCACGAGCGAAAGAGTTTCTATTCAAATGTACAATGTAACTAAACTTTTTATATAGAACGTCAACGAGGCCCCGCGGCCCGGCCCGTCACGCTAGCGGCCCGACCGGACCTTGCACGAGATCACATCGTTACACTTACGGACCACTCATTGATCCGACCTCTTAATGTTTTCGTTAAAATTGACTGCATACAGGTCAAATCTTGTGATATAATTAGCTTGATTTTTTTTACAAATTACAAGAGGAACGTAACGTATATTGAACGATCAAAAAATTCACTTTAATCTTTGAAAGTATTATTATATACCTAATATTAAACTAAGTTTTTTCATACATACCAATGTAATTTATTCCTTACCTACTTATCAGAAACAATATCCACTACAAGCCACAATAATGTAGGTATACTGGAATAAAACCCAAAACATTATCATTCTATACACCAAACATGTTTTCAAAATTTCGGTAAGCGGGTTAAATAACGCGATAACGTTGAGACACTCGTTTTAATTCCTAATTTAATAAGTGCATTCTCAATAATGTTACAATCGTCGGTAAATCACTATCGAAACAAACTATTTGACATCCGTGATCGACAGAACTCGCGCCGCGAGCGTGCAGCGCGCTCCTCATTAACCGGCGAACAATACAACAAAGAAATACATTTGTCAACGCCGACAAATAAAAATGCAAATAATATTCCGCGCGGAGTGCAGTGGCACTCGGTTCACACCTCCCAGCCGTCGTCGGCTGCGACTACGGGGCCGCAAGCCACGAGCGGCGGCGAGCGCGGCGGGCCGGCTGCGTTACAATAATCCATCGAATTTCTTTCTTCACTACGAAACTAATGCTTTCTTATTAAAATTCATAAACGAATTAGACTTGAATTAAAATGGGTTTCGTCTGAGACGGTTTCGACAATTTCTTACCCTTTGCGTTATGTGGCATACGAGTGGTGCCTCATGATGTAAATAACAACAGCGGTTTACCAGAACAAGTCGATTCGGGGGCTAATTCTATCACCTCATTGTGCACGTAAATATTTTTTATTAAGATGTAATTTGAAAAACATTGTGTCTTATTCAATATAATGGTAATGAAAACATCAAAGAGCTAATCATACAGCGTACGAGCACAGAATAAGACCGCCGCTGACGTCACGTTTCCGTCGTATTCGTATCGTACCATTAGGCCGTGTTCACAGTATACCGCGCGAAATTCCTAGCGCTGTAGGTCTAGATGTTCTGTTGACGAGAAACCGTGTCGCGTTCGCTTCGAGCCTTCGCGAGAACACTCCCGGCGCGGCGGTTAGCGGTGTGCTCCATGCCACGAGAAGTAGCGATTACTCGTGAAAACATAAACATACGTTATAATACTTAGGAACGAGTATTGTGTAGTTACCGGCCGATGGATTACATGCTTGATTTTTGTAAGGATTATCGCGAGTAACGATAATGATCTTCCTTTTCAATAGAAAACAAAAGTAACAAATGTAACAAAAATTCTGACTTTTAAATTGTTACAATAGACAATAACGAGAAGTAAAAACAAAATGTCTTATGTCAACTGTCTGCTGTAACTATTAATTTTTTAAATAGTTAAATTATTGAAAATGTTCAACTTAATTGCAACTGGCAATTTAATGTCAGTATACGTGTAGTTAATCAAAAAATGAGAAATGTAACAAACTGTAATTGTTTTCGTACGATCGATGTGAATATTACCAGCACAACACGAGTCCCCTGTAGCCCATCGCG
>DWDX01004460.1:0-11670 GCA_018245675.1 Agara michaeli | reverse complement strand
CGTAACTGGTGAAATGTGGGGGTGTAATACACTCCTCTGCCTACCCCTTAGGGGATTACAGGCGTGATGTTACGTTATATTTTTATTATGATCACACACAGACACAAACAAATGTGCCGCGCGCACAAATGTTTGCTCTGGGTGGGAATGAAACGCACAACCTCTTTTGCGGTCAGAGTCTCTAAGCACTCGACCGCAGACTCAAACATATATGGCAGCTAGCTACCTCCGCGCGTCCCAGCGGACGTCGAGCAGCTATCGAAACTTTAATTAAAGCGAAACGAATAAGGTGTAATATTTCTCATCCGAGATATCGCCCCCCAACACTTGCACCCGCGTAAAGATATTATATCGCATTCGCTTATCGAGAAACGATATAAGATTTACATTTTTTGAAATACAGCGATGTACCGGTCATTCCTGTAAATATTACGACTAAAGCTAAGACCGGAGGTCGCGGGTTCGATTCCCAGCCAGGACAAACATTTGTGCGTCGAGCGTATTTGTGTGTTCTGTGTCTGGTCGTAATAAAAATATCGTTACTTGCTGTCCGGTTACCATAACACAGGCATTCAATTTCCTAGTTTGGAATCGGATGGCCGTTTATGGAATTGTCATCAGTTATTATTATTATTATTATTAAATTTAAAAAGAACGCCATCTTAGGTGACACCTCGGCGACTCCCACTGGACCTGTTCAAATCACAATATTGGCTATATTAGCTTTTACCCGCGACTTCGTCCGCGCGGAATACTGTCTTTTGCAATAAAAGTATCCTAGTAAATTAAAACGCTGCCGAAAGTCACAATTCCACGCGGACGAAGTCGCAGGCAAAAGCTAGTCTAAGATAAAGGGTCTCTAACCACTCAATCACGTGGTCAGTCGACAGTTTAAAATTCCCGGTTATATTTAAAACGAGCAATAACACCAATGGTTCCAGATACTTGTAAGGTTTGTTGCGGAGCCCTCGCTCACATTTTAGAACCTTGTCGTTTACTTACTCCTAAGCTCGAAGGATTTTGGAGCTTTCATACCACTTCGTAGAGCTTTACAGAGCTTCCCGGTTAAGACAGGTAAACGGTTTTAGTAAGACGTTAAATGTTCTTCATTGTATGCGAGACGTAATTAATTCTTTGGGTTAGTTATTCATTAATAAAACAGTATTTCTTTTTCATCGATTATTCCTTCACTAAGCTGATTGTATAATCTAGCATAAACAGTACACTCTACGAGGTCTTAGAATTAAACATACATTTCAACGATTCACTGTTTCCTTTGTAAATATTTCCTATTACTTCGAGTCTCATTCCACATTCGTCTAGATTTGTCTTTACTGGTCATTGAACTGATTCGTTTCCGTTAACCCGATCAGCTGTTTAAAAAAATAAATAAAAGCTTTAATAAAAAAAGCATTCATTATCTTTGATATAAAAAGTTTACGTATTATAGGAGAATTATGAAGAATGCTATAAAAAACGCATCTCAAAAAATATTTTTATTGTATACCCGTTTGTATTTTTATCTACATCGTTTTACACTTTGAAAGTCACGTTAGGGAAGTGTTGAAAAAAAAAAACATATCTCCCATCTGAGTGAGGCAACCCTTCAAGCGGTCTTACAAGTGAGCCCTCGTTCGGAGTGTTTGTGGACACCGCCACGAGTGTCACTTTTAAATACTTTTTATGCGCTGTATACCTTGTAGAGTATAACGTCGTAAGTGAAAAATAAATCGGTTAAAATAGAACATTTTTTAAGGTACAATCCGTACGGATTATTTTAACAAATACCGCTACACTGAAAGCGTGTTTGTCCTTTTCATCTGAAAAAGGTTAATTTTGGATTTAAATAGAAAATTTATTTGTATACAAAAAACTGATCGTTTCAATTTTTTGCTTTAAATATGTTAAAACACAGTTTACATAAGTAATGATTGATTTGAATAATATATTGTATTCATTATTGATTGATTGATAATACGAATAACTAAGATATGAGAGCCAAGTGGTTTATACGTTAGCTTTTGACTGAAAGTTCATTATGAAGTGAGACCGGCGTCCAGTAAGGATGAGAGAGAGATGGTGATGATGATGGTGAATGGCATGGGATTTTGTAATACCTTTGGCAGATAAATCATTATAGAACACACCTGTCAAACACATAAGTGTAACACGAAGGTCGTGACGTTACGGCTCTGGTTTCAATGCGTCCTTTCCATAAAATTTCAGTCCAACTCTATATGACCCTAAACCTGCTAGATACCGTAATCCCTATATTCGCGCGAGTAAATAGGCTATTAGGCTAATAGTGTAGCATATCCCTATTTATCGCCGTTGCCTAGGAACGACCCTTCTATTTGTCTAAAGGACCGCATTAGGGCCGATCTGATTGTGTATCGCTCCTCTGACGTATGTTTGGCCTCCGGGGATTTATGACGGGGATTGAACGTGGGAATTTTTGTAATGATTGGGATTGATAGATATCAAGGATTTATTTAAGATATCAAGGGAGTTAAGTGGTTTTTTCTTGATTAATACAAGTTAAATTAATAGTAATATCTCACGATGTTTTACCATTTAATGCTAGTACAACCTGCTTGAAAAAGTGTTAATTTATGTACGAATATATAGCTGTATGAATACCTATTGCATATATATATTTTATGTATTTGCATGACTTACGACAAACTGAATGGGACAGTAAAAATATTATAACATCCTTACTAAACTGTTCGAATCTAATAAATTATCTTTATCTTCAATATTTTAAGAAAATATTCAATCCTCTTGTAATATTTAGCGGTGATTGTTATGCGTCTAGCAAGAGGGACAACCAATCCACTCAAGCGATACGCTTACTTCGAATATGTCGCCCGAATAAATCTCTCCGGTACACCGTTATAAATTTTTCGGTCAAGAAATTGGTGGGCCCCCTGATAAATGGGGCTCGTCAGGAGGCACCTACATGGCATGGAGTTGTGGGAAATTTATGGCGCGCAATATAGCCGTTGATGAAATTGTAGCGGGCGTGTTCTCTTTGTAAACATGTTTAGAAAAATCTGCGAAGTGTGTGAGAATGTTTTTGGTGACTGGTGAGATGGAAAGCTGTTCTTGCTTGAAATTATTCGATTTATGCAAGATATGTCAACAGCGTTTTGTGAAAAATAATTGAATAAAAGTTAGCTCACAGTGTTGACACAGTGAAATAATATAGAGACTTGAAAGAAATCCACGCAAACCAATCACGACAATATCATTTTTAACAACATAAATACTTTTAAAATGCGAGGTGTTTTCTCATTAAAAAAAAGTTTCCTTCGTCATTATACCGAGTGATATCTAAAGGTATCCTGATATCATTTTTCCAATACTACTAATACGCTACTATCTATATTTTCGCAATGAATTGCCAAGATTTGTTATACATATAAACTATTGTGAACACAATCGTGTAAAATATAACGTGCATTACAAAATGCGGGAATACATTCCATGCATGATATTTTCTAAATTTGAAGTAGGTGTGCAATAACTTAGTGGTAAAATATATGACCAGCGAACAAAGTTTATCTTGTAATAGTGCAGTACAAGTGGCGATAAAACAGCGGTTTATCAGAAGGAGCGGGTTTGGATGTGTACAAAACAATATATCTACAGCTCAGCTTGAACTCACGTTGGCCACTCGAAATATTCCAAAGGCCAATGACATTCCATACTAGTAGTCATAACATCGAAATTTAGTAACATTTACCATAGTGCTCATTTTGCTGTCCGCGCCTCGTATGCTTAATGTTTATTGACTGGGTGGCTGGAGTTGTTAGCTGCCATATGTCACTCCGCCGTACCAGTGTTAGCGTAAATGTAGAGTCTATTATCAGTAGCAACATATGTTGGGTCGGGAACATCGGAAAAATCTGTGTTTCGGTGGATATTTTCAACATTTGCACCAGCCCCCACACCGCTTCCCGAGTTCCATTGCTATTTGCATACAAATTGCCCTCCACTCACTTGGGCCGACTCCTCGCCGATCAGACCGAGTCCGATTATAAAACATCGATTATGCATCTCTATTAATAGCTTTTCAGTCGTCAGGAGCAAATCGGATCGCATCCAATAGAATGGGAATGAAGCTCGCTCCCGGCTATTATTACGTAATCACCGGGTCCAATATTATAGCTTTATTTGGCTTGGTAAGTAGAAATTACTATTTAAGCAGCTGTTACCCGGGACTTCGTCAAAAGAGTTGATTGTCTTCACACGTCATAAGATTATTGCATCCGTAACGTCATCAATACCACGATAAGATTATTTAAATTTGCAATAGGCTAGTATTTGACCACAAACTCGCATGAATAAAAAGTACGATATGGCATACGTCCTCGCATGCGTGTTTAGTAGCTGCCTATTCATTGTATGAATACATACTATATATTGAATAGGTTATCATTTTTAGTAATCTTCCTTCTTCGTGAACAAAATAACGGTGATACATTCTATTTTCCTCCGGTCAAAATGTTTGTGGCTTGTGAAGTTGTACAATTTATAGACATACGTAAATGTTAAATAATGTAGAAAGTACACTTTATGTACTACGTTAATATTCTACTGTAGTTTATATTACGAATATATCAAATACGTAGCGAATATATCAAATCTGTAGAATAAAATTGTCACGTTCCGTAGCAGCATTGGAATGTAAAGCGTAGCAGGTGTCGCAGATCATCATCGTAGCATTCGTAGCAGGCGTAGCGCATCTGACAATAGAAATTTTCAATTTTCCCCTCGTATGACTTTGAATCACCAATACATGCGATGTTAATTTAACGTATTTAACCATTTATTAACTGGACTAACATATTTCCTATTAATTCGTTCCCATCTTGGGGGCCGCGTTGATTATAATAATTAAAATGTAATGATATCCAAGATTCTGAGTTTACAGTGGTAAGATGATTCTTATTTGGATTAGAAATCACTTCTTAGGAATTAAACTGAGGACTGAAAACTAAAGCCACGCGAAATTTCGTCTGGTAAACACCATATTTATTTATAGAAAAGATTATCCCCAATGTTTTGAAGCGTGACGCTTGTACATACCACGCAACATCACTGTTATGTTGTATAAATATAACATCAGTATTATATAACATTCGAATAATCGTTTATTTGAGTATTTTTTCGAATAATAAACATTAAAGATAAACCACTGCAAATACTCCTGGGATTATCTTATTATACCTTGCTTGGAGTTCCAAGGAAACATATTAGGAAGTTTAAAAGCAAGATATGTTACCATGACGATAGTTAGGCTTTAGATCTTTAGTAAACGGCATGTCCCGCATCGAATTATCCCCTCCACAGCATAGATAACCATCTAAACACCGTTAATACACCGTCCATCTTTTACTTTCTTCATTTGCACACCGTTTACAAGTCTCTATTCCTATGAACATCACTAAAAACCGATAAATCTCATATAGAATATTGCTATAAATATAACTGCCGAATCTTGATCGCGTCGTTCGTTATTCTAAGCCCACGTGACATATTCGCGTTAAGCGCCCGCCCATAGAAAACCACTTGCCATAACTGATGGCTGACATTACAGAGAATCGTATGATATCCCATATTCAACAATTGTGAGAGGGTGTCAAGGACGTTTACTTTAACATGTGGTTATCCACTCGTCATAATGTCCGTATCACATACGGATGTTTAAAAAATACCAAGTTACCATTCCTATTATACGTGTTCATGGTACACTTGTAATCGGATTATTTTCTTAATCATTGCTACGTCGTAATGAATCAAGAATTTAAAAAATATTGTATGTTTATAATCTTGAAGAAAAAGCTCAATATATCTCAAGTTTAAATTTTATATCAAGAAGGGCCTGTAACTGTCTTTGCACACGAAACACATCCACTTTTATCTAGTATTATCCAGTATCTCAGTACTATGTACTTAGAATTGCGAAACTGCGCTAGGCTTTAGTCTCTTTCGACCTTCTGTAAAATCATCTTAACACCTGGGTGAACAAAATCCTTATGTTTTTAACGCATCTCATTCTTTTGAGTACGGACAAACGGCATAATCATTATTTAGTTTGCGATAGGATCAATGTGAAGAGAGAAAAATATAAGCCCAATGTAATTATATGAACGTAAGGCGAAATTTCTACGCGTGTGTTTTCAAAACGTCTTATCTGCTGTACCGCTCCAATGAACACTTTAGATGACGTCATAATCTCGCGTATCATTCAACCGCGGAGCAAAATCTCCGCAGGCTACGAATGTTATTTAACATATCAATTTATGATTTTTAATGTCTTATAATTTTTCTACACTACTATAGGATAGTCATATTTTAGAATCACAACCATCTGATACCAAACTATGTAAAGTCTATATTCAAGTTACTGGATAGCTAATAAATGACTTACCTATATACATCCTTAAATAAATCTTATTGATGGAAAGTGATTGTTACTTCTCCAACAGAGATAATTATGCAATTTCACATCGTTTATTAAATTTATCTATAAGTGCCTTAGATGACATAATTATTAATGTCAAGACTACCTCTAATAGGCGAGCCTTTAACGAGTATAATAAAAAAAAATACTGAAGTGCCCGTTGCAAATCGTTACTCTATACACACCCCAATGGAAAATATGCTATATATATTTATGTTTGTAATAATCTTAGGAATTGTCTATGTGTTTTTATTGTTTTTATACATAGCATAACATTGAAAGTAATCGATAAAATAAAACGGTTGTATAGACTTACAGAACAGTCAAATACTTTATCTTTTTCTTCCACTTCAACGAGCAGATGATGGTGTACTAAAACGTGTTACGTACTTATTATGTGTAATCTCTGTGATTGCTTTATATGTTTTTTAGAGTAGAACCATTAAGTACATTAGATTTTTGTTTTATTTCTTCATTATAATAATAATTATGGAATAATTACACACGAGGTTATTTCATTTCCAATAAGGCAATTGAATGTCTGTGTTATAGTAACCGGCCAGCTGATAAACATACATATAACCTTAGTAAATAATATTTTTATTACACACAGAGAATATCCAAATGTCATTGTGTCAATATTTGTTATCCGTGGGAATCGAACCCACGACCTCCGGGTGAGCAATCAGGGTCACTAAACACTAGACCAAGAGGTTGGACATTTCTTAAATATTGGTATTATTCAGGACAGAAAATTCAAAATATTGAATCTCACGCGTTGGAATGTTTCGCTAATTGACTGATATACATATTATATATTGTCTGTAACAATTCTAAATCGCACGTATTGAGAACAACATAACAAAACTCACGCAGTTTTTTAAAGACGAAATAAAAACGCATCAAGTTGACGCCATTCTGTTTCCTATCTCGGGCGCCCCATTATAACTGCACCGCTCCTACGAGTACTTGAGTTGACGGTATGATCTCGCGCCACACAATGCTTCTACTCCGGAGTTATTTGCTGTCAAGTGCGCTACAGCTTTCGTATAAGCGTCGGTTAAAAACCTTCTTTATATAAAGTAATCTTCAAAAATGGTTAGATGAATTTTTCTTTGTACTATGACAGTTTTGCGGGTCGTCAAGGTTAAGTATAATTAAGTAATTAAGTAAGTTTGAGTTGGCAATCATTTTGTGAATCTCAAAAAAGCATTTAACTAAGTAACACCATAGCTATCTAAACGGTTACTCCCTTCACATCTTATAAATGATGTGAAGTCATAATATCTCATCAGCAATGGTCGTGCAATCTCCGTAGGTAGCTGCAATCTGTGAGAGCACGATGACGCTCAGTACGGCAGGCCTATGCGGAATAATACAGGGTACTGTAATATGTACTATATCTCTATATACGCTTGCGTGCTAAAGTAGGCTTTGACAAATGTTCACTTAATGTTTTTCGGGTAATTAGCTTCTTGACAAGTTGGCGCCTCAAGCCTTCATTACATAAGTTGCAACACACAAAGTTGCGAGCATCGCTCCGAGGTTTATCTTAAAGCCGAGCAAAAAGATAAATAAAGTTTAACTTAAGCTGGAATATACTTAATTAAGTGAACAGGGAACGCGGATTTAAGTTAGTGGAAGCTCGGTCTACGTAAATTACACAATACAGATAGCGATGTGGATTCATTTGTTATATCATTATCACCATCAGTCATTTTCGAGGTTCGAGTAATTGATTTGAATTTTGATATCGCAAAAAAAAGGTTAAACTTGACTAAGTGTATTGCGTCCGGTGTTACTAACTCTTCAAATGATTTACAATCTTCTAGCGCACTGGTCACTTTTCAAGGTTACTAGCTTCTCTTCTAGGTTAACAGTATAAAGAAGAATAGATCAATAAAATATGGCTTTATTTTGCTTCGCGTAAGTGCGAAAATCTTAGTCTCCAACTACATAGTATCTGCTACGTACAACTCATAGTTATAGACAGTTGTATTGTAATAAATATTTTATATTATGTTTGTTCATTGTACAGACACTGACTCCTGAAATAGTAGAAATTGAAATTATACAAACGGTTGAAAATAACTGTGGTATTTTAACAAAATGTATGTTTTTAATAAATATTATGTACATCAATAGTAATCCTGCTTTAATATTAAAGCAGTATTTGCGCAAACGAAATGGAACGGTTTATGTTATTGACCCAAATTAAATTTAAATCACAATTTATAAATTCATATAATTTTGCTAGAGATAGGAGATGGAGTTGTGAGGTAAATCATTTATCGATATGAATACAATAATAAAATATAGTTATTAATTTTGCTGGGAACGTATATGAAGCTATGTGGGACTCACTTGCAACAGCCACATGCTCACTAAAACTACGTGAAGGGATTGTAAATTGAAAAAAGATTTAATTGTGATTCTTATCCTTCCAGATAAAGACTTATTCTACTCAATTTTAATGTAAAACGAGAGTAGAATATCAATGTTACAAGTTAACAAAATATGTATTATGTAAATCAGCAACAATAACTATTAGATATGATATAATATGATATGATATGATATGATATCTACATAGTTAGTGAAATAAAAAAATACAAAGTTTTTGTTTTTCCGTACTGTTATTCAAACAAAATGGTAATAGCATGACAGATTAAGCTGTGTTAAAAAATTAACAATAATTCTACTCTGTTTTCTAAACTACGTTCGGAAAAATCATGTTTACTCCCACCAAAGGAGGTTCTTGTTTTCGGTACTAATTAACTAGCATTTTTCGCAATATCCGAATAAATAGTAAACAATATATAAAGCTAAATCCGAGTTTTGTTTCTTTATTTTTACCAATTGCCTTTTAAACGTTTTCCGGAAAAATTCGAGCAGTAACACTTATTGTAGGTACTATTTCAAATATGTATTCAAACATGTTTGTTTGTTTAATATAAAAGTACGCATAATACCTTTATACCTACAGAATTCATTGTGGAATGAGTTTAATTTCCGTTGCTATTAAACAGCTTTTGGTAGAAGAGTTTAGTTGAAGTGGTGTTTAAACGCAATAACCGGCTGCATTTTAATACTGGGAGAAATAAGGAATGTGGATAGAGCCATGTAATTACAATAATTATATATCATGACAACCGTTCAAGTACAAAAATGGAATCTGGTTATTGTTATTGAGTTTGTTGTAAGTTATCGAGTATCATTCTATATTGTTTTCTCAAATGTATGTTAATGATATAATAGCAATACTGATTTAGTGCTTAGTGCAATACTGAAAAAAAATATCTGTAAATGTGCTTTTAACGTCGCGTTCCTCATTATCGTGATCTTTTCGTTCCGTACGTACTTATGTACGGTACTCATAACTATAACCGTGTGGATGAGAGAAAATCTAATGTAAATACACCAATTGAACAAGCCTTCATCTTTTTAACCAAAGAGTTAAACACCGCTTTGCTAATTTTTATAGCACTCGCTTCGCATTGGGCGGATTTTCAAACAGACTTTTATCACTTATTTTATCCCTTTTCCTAAAACGTTGATCTACGTATGTATTTCTTTATTTCTAAACTAAAGCTAACTACTAATTTTCATAGTGTTCATCTGAACTATGTAAATAGCACAAAATATAATAGCTATCGGCTAGCATATTTCTTATGACATCACGTGATAAAGCAGCCTTTCGAGAACTTCGTGTATGATGGGTAAGAAACTGTAGCAGTTACAAACTCAACTTTGAAATGTTGGTAGCACGAAGTTATCATGTTTGTAGCCATTAAGCTGCCAGTATTTACACGGCTAAGAAATTAGTACACATGCAGGAGGACTTTGCAAAATGAATACACAGGCTGCATGCGAGCATTAACATAATATACACCGGGCATATACCACTGTCTGGTACATCGCAGTTACGAATCTACTGCAATATATAATTCCATATCAATTGCTATACAACGAAATTGAATTGGCTAATGCTTTTGCACTGTTGTAACGAGGTTTGCTTTATACGACCGCACATCGAAGACTGGTCTATTGAAGCAGTGGTTAGTGAATCTGATCGCTGAGCCGATGGTACTAGGTTTGACTCTACGTAGAATTTTTTGTGGGAAGAGCGTTAGCATTTATTGGGTTTGAGTGTAATGAAATAGTTATAGAAATGTATGTACGTATGTCTGACTGAGTGGCATAAGGTAATGGTTTCAAGTATTTATGTCTATAATTTATCAGTTGTCTGGTTACCCTAGTACAGGCTCTGTCTAGTTTGGAATTATATGGTCATGACATTATGTATTATGTTATTATTATTATTAAAAAATTATGTATATTATGACTGGCCTAGTAAGATATCCTGACTGCTAAACCAGAGGTCTTGGGTTTGAACCTGCATTCAAACAACAATTTTATTTAAATACAATTGTAAGCTGTCATTATACATTAAAATATTAGATGTTGTACTTGATTTTATAAATGCAATATACGAGTAGCTTTTGATCAATTCGTAGGTCACCATCTAAAAAAGTCCTGTGCACATTCTGTGAATAGTTGCGATTTACTATTCAAACTAAACTCGAGTCACACCTAGACTTGAGGCAGACTAAAATATTTTCGTAACATAACACGACGCCGAGGGCAATGTTTCCTTGAATACACTTCGCGCTGGCAGCCGGGGGCCTAATGATCCATTTGCCCGTTTTAATGAGCAGGCGACGTACAATGGCCGCTCGTTATACCAACAATGGTGACTCCATCACGTGGGGCCCGTATCAATTGGGACGCAACTGTTACCTTCGAAATTTGCGCCACGAATGTAACGTCGGGTCGTATCATCAATGCATTTCCACGTGCTCCAGTCAGTGAACGATTTCGATATCTATAAATAAAATTCCGGGATACTTTTATTGAAAAGTGTTAACACCTATACTTTTGTAAACGACTACAGCGCTCCGATACAATAAAGACGGATGCGGGACCCTCGCTTCTGGTTCCAAATAATTATGATTACATACTTTTATATATGAATATGTAAAAGTTTATATTTTAACAATAATTATTATTGAAATTGAGTGTTCGTAAATTATCTGTTTTATATCACGATAGACAATTTTTGTAAATGTTTTATTTATATGTTACATCATTTATTGTTTTTAATTGCATAGACTGAAATTACCGAGTGCCGGCGTTAT
>DWDX01004459.1:0-11674 GCA_018245675.1 Agara michaeli | reverse complement strand
CCCCCCCCCCCGCCTTGCTGCGTCCGACACGCCCGGCGACAACACGGCATGTGTTAAACACGCAGCAAATACAATCAAGGAATGATTCCCAAGAAACATAGACGAGATCCGCTGCGATGACATCTGCAAGTGTGCAAGCGACCTCCGACAGACATGTAAGGACGGGACTGTTAGTAACATCAGTCCGATTAGTGACGAGGGTGATGGTGCTAGTGGTGCGATAGACACGTCGACAGACTTAATATAATTCATTATTTATATTAATTAATTAACCATATTCAGTACGGTTGATTGATTGTAGTCTTGGGACTTAACGGAGCGACGGACGTGCGTATTTAAACGAATCGTCCCTTACTACGACGGTGAAGGAAACGTCGTAAGGAAATTGACAAACCTTCGAATGGTCCGCGATGTTCTCTGAATAGTGTCCTCCGACGCCTCGCACGGAGGAGACGCGACTCCGCCGAGTCGAAGGCTCTATAACACGTATAACACATAAAGATTCTTACTTCGCGTGATTTGTCAGAAAAATACGCTTACAGTTTTCTCAGTAGTTTCCGCTCCGCTGGGAACTAAGGCCGCGTGCACATTCCTGTAGATCGGCTGCACGTAGCGGCGGGCGACGGAGAAGGTCTAGCCGCGTATCGGCTGAGAGCACACGCTAACAGATACAGATCGTTCTAAAAGTAACTTGCGGATCATGCGGCAAGCTGCTGGAAATCCCAACGAAATATCCGAGGCAATAATTTAAAAAGCCCTGTTTCGATGCCTATGCTGCTTTCGATGATGCAACCGAATAGAATTAGGCTTACAGTCGATGCTCACCGCATTTTTTAAAATTCTTAATAGTCGTGCGCTCGGCCGCTACCTCGCCCGATGGTAAGCGGAGATGCGACGTAGCACGCTCGCCTACAAAATTATTATTCCCTCTCGTTTCGGTTGTATTTTGGGCAGGCGTCACGTCCCCGACACGGGACCGCTCGCTCCGCGCACGGCCGGCGGCGTGCTCCCGAGCGCTCGCGGGCCCGGCGCCCGGAGCCCTCCTACGGGGCGAATAACGCGACGACTTTAGAAAAAGTTTTAACTTCATTCCGTGGTCTCTAGTGGCAAATATCCTTAACCGGGGACCTTCGAGCACTCTTAAGCGAGCGATCTCGGCCCCGTCGCCGAGGATTCGTCGATCGACTCGGTCAAAGGCTTGAAAATATCCGAAGGATACGCTATGTATTGTCTCGTCATTGAGTTAAAAAAAATCCAGTCGTGTAGACCGCAAGCAAAGAAATGGACGCCCGACGCTACCTTCGGATGCACGTTTATCGATTAATGCGATAATTATTCATCTGGTACAGCGAAATATAGAGAGCCTCCCGAAGCCCGTAACCTCGACAATACAATATGGCCGGTGAACATTTCGCAAGGAAAAAACGCACACCAATAGAACGAGATCAGTACCTACTTGTGTAATGAACGCGAACAGTAAACACTTATATATACTATCGACTGCAAATCAACAAGTCGCTTTGCGTCAAAACGACGGAGCGGTTGTCCACATTCACTTAAATACAAAACTTTTTCACCTTTAAGGTCGGTCTGGAGAAGTATGGCGCAGAGCAGTGTTTATTAGCCTACGGTTCGCCGTCTTGTCTATGGACATTTGAATTAACGATAATAATAATAATGATAGCAAGAACCATCGGCTCGACGACGATGCAAGAAAATCAATCAATAGGAAAATCATGCTTTAAAACGTGACTTCAAGGAATCTTCTGTTTCAGGTTTTTGGTTGCATTTTAAAAAGTTTATAAAGAAATGTGAGGACTGAAACGTTTCCTGCAGTTCTCGTTCACGACCGGAGTGCAAGGACGTATGTATCAAAAACAAGTACAGAAACAGATCACAGTTGGAATCCGATTTGAGACTACAAGTAAGTAATAACATCGACCCAAATATGTATTACTAATTTACAACACCTACACGGGTCACCGCGTCGCGTGCGCCGCTAAAACTGTCGACGATAGAGCAACGTAATGTACATATTACGGCTTCGTAAAACAAATAATAATATTAAATTAAAAGTAAACAAAGAATTGTTATAAAGTGTCATTTTGAGAATATAAAGAAGTAGCTGCTTGCATTTAAATTCGAGCGCGTGCGGCCGCATGTCCTTCGGCGTGACCTTTGCCGCGGTGCGTACAAAATTCAATGAATCCGGTGACGTCAGCCCGCGAGCCGACGACCATTACTATCGACCTTTGCCGGTGTTGGCTCTGATCGTTAGCGTGTATTGTTTTCGTTTCAAACGATGTTCGGTCTGTCGACAGCCGCTGCGGTGCGTCGCGGGGTGCCGGGCGAGCCGCTCGTGGCCGCACGTTTTCAACTTTTTACGCCAAACAAAATCGACGCCGATTACACTAAATATGTATACCTAAGCGTATCTCTTTCGCTCGAGCCGGAACTCTCTCCTCACCGCTCCCGCCGAGGTCGGGCGGCGGAAGAGGACTCCCGACCGCGGGCCCGAACCGTTTCTCTTCTACGTCGGTCAGAGGCGTCACACACGCGCATTCTCGTATTTCTTACATTTTGGTACATTATGTAGTACAATGTATCACTGTAGAGTTTCATTGACGTACAGACACGCAACTTTAATTTTTCGAAATATGATTTGCCTTAAAATACGACGAAGTACACGAATAGTTCTTATGCCCTTGAAGATGTTCAGATTTATTTAGAAAGGATAACGCTCTATCGGGCAGGAGGTCGCGGGCGGCTGCGACTCCGGCGTCCAGCGGAAGGTCCCCTCGGTTCCGATGCCCGCGACGAGGCATTTATTTTTTACTAACAATAACACGTTGGTCGTTTTCTTTGACGCGTGTTAGAATGCAGCAGTTGCTACGCGACCGTTTAGCTGCGTCGAGTCCGTTTTGTATTTACCTACTTCATAAATAACTAGTTTGTACCTACGACCTCGTCCCCGTTGAAAACTTTATGTATTACTAGTTTTTGCCCGCGACTTCGTCCGCGAGGTAACTTTGGATAACATTTTAATTTTCTAGGGTACGTTTATTGCGAACAGTACGGACGCAAACTGCTGTGGTTTACTGTAACCATATATTTTTGGTCTTTTATACTAATGTAAACAAAAATTTTCGTGTCCGATTTCATTTCCACGTAAGTGGAAAGTTCAAAAACGCTAGGATTCTTTTTATTAATTTTATATGAACTGCCTAAATACGAAGCTCCATAGTTTTATCTTCGACAATGACAAACGTTCTACAGCATCGCTACAAAAAGTCGCCGTGAGCGAGGGCCCTCAGTATTATAAAAGTGCTGGGTCAAGTTTGTCACATAAAATGATTTACTGATTACTAATCGGTCGCCCATACATTATTCTTATATATAAAAGTCAACTGCGTTCGTTACTCTCGCTAAAACTCGAGAACGGCCGAATCGATTGGGTTAATTTTGGTTTTAAAATAATCGTGGAAATCCAGGACGCTTTAAAAGGTGAGAAAATAAGGAAAAAATCGGAGAAAAATAGTAATAACAACAATTAAATTTTTCCATATAAACTGCTTACCTGTTAAACATAATATGATGTGCGATACGTCTCGTCATATAGTATTAAAAACTTTACTGTATTTATTGTTCGGCGGCACTCCCCGCTCCGGGCGCCTCGCGGACGCCGGAATTATTGTGCACAAGAACAGGATGTGATGAGCGTAGGGTTGCTGACGTTTAATTAATTGTCGTTTATATTATTTACCGTAAAGAGAGAGAGAGAGAGAGAAAGAGAGAGAGAGAGAGAGAACGCCGCATGGAGGGGCATAACGTATTTTCCTTACGCGACGGTTTCTACCATTCGAGTCCCACCGAAAGCAGCGCTAAGAAACTTCGTTATAAAAACTCGTAGAACTATATTCACTGAAGGAAATCTATAAAATAGTCTGTAAGGATTATATAAGATGAAGCTCATAAAAGATTTCAACACGATGATAGATAGATAGTTTAAATAGATAGATAGATAGATAGATAGTTAATTGGTTTAGATTTCCCGTTGCCGAAATCCACTGTTAATAAATTAAGTTAACGGTACTCGCTAATGGATTGCTGCGAAGCATTTAGCTTAATTTGTTTACAATTCAAATGTAATGTTAATGCATTACAAATGATGTAGTGAGCAGTGCGCGACCGGCGCCGCCCGTGTCGACCATCGAGCCTCGCCCGCGAGCACTCGTAGTGTTCGACGTTCTTCAGCGAGGACTCCATGCTTAGAAATATTATTATATGTACTTATAATGCACGGCATGCATGACGTAGGCCGGCCCCGGCTCGCGTCTGCGGCCTTGCGCCGGTCGTCGCATCTGTGATCGAAATCATTCTTGACAAACAATGTATTTTCTTCTTATCGACTGAACCGAGTCCGTCCCGTCTGCGAGACGGGTAACCTCGGAGCGATCGCGTTCGACGTGCCTCGACGCGTCCTCCGCGGCCGACGTCGATGGCGCGTCGCGACAGCGACCACGATCGCTCGAGCGGTCCTACGATGATAACGTCGATATATACATAGTACGGAAGGAGCGGAGGAAGGGTCGCGGTCACCTAGACGAACCGTGCAGCGAATATTACCGGATGAACATTGGAGCGTTTCGACCGCTCGGCGGCGGGGGCCCGCACGGTTCGAAGTTTTATTATTTAAACTTCAAACGAATCGCAAAACGACGTAACGTGAAAGGAATTTATGAGGATGTCCTCGATATATTCGCGAAATCGATGACGAAACAGAAAAATTAAACTTGTAATTACGCGTCATCATACCCAGTGAAATAAATTTATTCACAGAAAAATATTCCAATCATTAAGTTTGCGAGTGTCGTCACGGCGGTCGCACGCCGCCGCCGGTCAGTTTATTGGAAGTGATTACGAATCGTATTGTTGTTTCCTTATTTTATTTATATAGCTCACTGCCCGTAGCCCCTCCATGCGACGCTTTTTAAGTTAGACGAGCTGCGGAGTGCGGCTCGCGGGCTGCCGGCCCGCTTCGCGCACATCTCCGGACACCGGGTAGCTCCCGGGCGGCGGGACGGGCGCCGTATCTTGCGACATCTGGTCGAGCGTGTTACGTACGAATCGTTTCAATTAAATTAGCGTACATTCGGCATTCTCGTAATAGCCGGCGGCACAGAGAGCTGGCGATTCGAACCCGTGGCATTTCGTCGGAAACTCTTTAACTTTCATCGCTTTTATTGTAGAGACGTCGTACGGGACGACGTATTCAAAGATTTAATTAAAGCGAGTTTAAAAGATAAGAGAATAAATGGGAACGATAAGATTAAGGTTCCGATAACAATGGATGATAATAAAGCTATTAAATTTACGAAATTTCAGTTTAAAGGTTTCGAGTTCAAGAGATGACAGAAATATCACTCGACCGCAGACCGCGTGTCGTCCGCGGGGCCCGCGGCCGGCGAGCTGGACCGCCGCGGAGGACCCGGGACAAACTTTGATGCGATCAGTATAAGCGTTACATACTTCCGTGTCGGGGTGTCAAATTATCTAAAAATATTTTTATCATAAATACGTATTAAGTAATTTCCAGAGGTACCGAGAGCCGCAGTGGTATATCTAGCGCGTGTCGTTACGTGCGTGACGTTAGTACATTGCGAGCGACTCGCATCCGCGTCGTCGATGTCTCGATGCGGTGCCGGATAAATCAGATTGCCGAACCGGAGGTGGCGGGTTCGATTCTCACCCGAGAGAAATATTTGTGCGATAAGCGTGAATTATTGTCCCACGTCGGGGTGTATCATTATCAATATGAGTACCTGTATATTTAGAAAAAAACTAAATATCTGCCTTTATGCGTCGTCCGTCGTACGCGCAGTCTTCGCCTACATTAGGATCCTCCGACTCGTGACGATGGACACAATCGAAGGAAGGAGGCGAGTCTTAAGAAGGAAGCGGCTGCGGAACATCCGGGACCGGAGCGGGACAGCGAGCACGGGACTCGCACTGGCCTGGGAGAAGCCTATCGCCGATCTTCACTAGTTGTAGAGAAACTTATCTCAACGAGAATAATTATTTGGGAGTTTGTATCGCGTGCGCGACACCTGCGGCTCTTTTGCCGTAGTATTCCCTCGCGGCGGACGAAGCCGCTACGGAGAGTCGGCGTCGGGGCGTTATGTCCCCAGACCGAGGGTACCACCGCGGCCCGAAAAATCGGGTCGGTCGTGGGATGGGGCCCGAGGGGCCCGGTTTTGGAGAGGGCACGTTTGCGCGTGCCGAAGTCCGTGTTGGAGATGTGTGGGGGCGGCCGCGGGTCAGTCCCGTTTCACGCCGCCCGAGCGATCGGGCCCTACCGGGTGGAATCGACGCTTGCTGCGATGGAAGTCCAGCAGGAGCCGATCGGCGATCGGGCGGCGGCTTACTAGACTCCGGCGGTCCCTCTGAATGACGTCATTCCCCACACCCCACGGCGCACCGGCCAGCTGGCGCCGCATCTTGGATTGAGCTGTACGCGATCGCTTGCGCTGCGGCTCGCTCTCGAGGGCGTACCGCCCTGGCGCCGCGTACGTGAGGCGGGATCGGATGTAGGTTTTGAAGATGACCGTCTTGGTTTTCAGAGGGAGCCTCGAGGAGAGCACTGGACGGAGAGCGGCGGCGGTCGATCTCGATAGCGCCACCGCGGCGTCCACATGGGGTTTCATGGTAATCCATGCGTCTATGTGGACCCCGAGGTACTTCGCACGTCGGGTCCATTCGATGTTTAGTCCTTGTAGCCTCAGAGTGGGGTCATGCTGATTCGTGCCGCCAATCCGCACAGCCTGAGTCTTGCCCGCGTTGACTGCAGTCGCAATCGGGCGATACAGTCGGGAAGGGCGTCTAAAGCGCGCTGCATCTTGACGATGGCGCGGTTCGAGGTGAGCGACTTAGGTATGCCGCATCGTCGGCATACAGGGCTAATAGAACCCCTCCTGCCGACGGGATGTCGTTCGTGTAGTGGGCATAACGGGCTGGGGAGAGGCAGCTTCCCCGCGGGACTCCTGCCGTTTGTGATCGCACCGAGGACAGTGCGCCTTCGACCACCACTCTTAAAGCTTCGTTGTTCCAGGAAGCTGGAGATCACCCTGCGGATCTGTTCTAAACTCACGTAGCAACAATTGGATATGTCGTGTCGCTTCACCATCAGTGCCCGGTACCCCCTCCACGAGCCTAGTCGACCGGGCGCAGTCGGGCGCCCGTGTGAGCGGCGCGGTGCTCGCCGCCGACGCAGTTAATTGGCGATATCAGATTCAGATTAAGTTGCGTTCGCGCGATAACGCCGGCCGATAAGACAGCGCTCCGACGCGGAGCGGGGCGAGGTGGGGCGGGGACGACGACGGCTCCCTTCGTACGGACTCAATGTTTTATATGCGTTCATAACTGTTCTTGTTCTGGGGCCACGAAATATTAAAAGGAAGTCTTTGGACAGCAAGAAAAATATGACGTTTAATATGCCAGCGCATATCGTTGGCTACGCGAGTAGCGACACGAGTTAGGCCCATATGAAATATCTACATTCTGATCGTTCAGGTAACGGAGTTCTCCTCGATAAAAAAGGTTTTACTACAACTACGCGAGGATACTACATTTAGTACCTACAGTCCTACATATACAGAAATGTTCCTAGTGGGTACCTATTACGTGGATCAATTATACGGCCAAGAAGTTCACACGCAACCGGAATAATGTCCGTACTACAGCTTCCCGAGGTCGGAGTGAGGCGACGCACAGGTAAAATGATCGCTCACTCGATCGACCGACTTGTCCATTTCCTAGGATCGGCCACAGTCGTCACTGGAGCGCACAACATTTACACAGAAAGGTATTACTGTACGCACGCGGTCCATTACCGGCGAACGGCGCATCTCAGTGTATGTCGAGTTAATCTTCTATATATATATATAAGAGGTTTTCTATGTATATAGTGGCGTATCGCGATATCTCTGGAACTATAAGGCCTAGGGACTTGAAATTTGGCAGGAACGTTTCTTTCGCCGAGTAGAAATCGGCTAAGAACGGGTTTTAAGAAATCCCATCCCGAAAGAGGATTGCGGGGGCGTAAAGGATGGAACATTGATAAATCCAAACTACAGCTCCGACAAACCTGAAATTTGGTAGGAATATGTTTTTCGATACGTCGAGGTGAACTAAAACACATTTTACGAAATTCTACCTCCAAAGCGAAGACGCGGGCAAAATCTAGTCGATACTAAGGTAATATCAACAAAACGCATTACTGCTCATTCCCGCGTTGCGACGAAGTCACGGCGCCCGTCGATCCTCGCAGTCGCGTCCGTACAGAACATGAAGTCCAATAATACGCAGGCAGGCGGTCTGCTACCGGTCGTACTCGCTCGCGTCGGAAATGATCCACTAAGTTTGCAGTTCGATTCGGTTTGCAGCTAACGACGCGGCCGTTCCGGGCCTCGCGCCTCGCAGCGGGTAACGACGTATGGCGACACTGTCGTTTATTGTGAGGTGTTAAGCGCAACGATATTTGTTTAAAGTGACCGGAGACATCCCCGCGGCCGGTCGGTCCCGAGCGGGGCCGGGGTGAAGGCCGAGCGACGCGCCGAGTGCTTCCGGAAGGCAGATAACATCGATGGCGCGGAGCGGCCGGACGGGCGCGCGCCGGCCGCTCGGTGCCTACGATGCGAATAATATTTTTAACTAGCTATGCCCGCGGCTTCGCCCGCCCGGAAATCAGTGTGTCACAAAGTTATTTTCGCGTAAATAACATCCCTATATGAATTCGAGGATAAAAAGTAGCAAAACCATAAATTTAAGTTAAAACCATTAAAATCGTCACTGTGGCTCAATCTTAACAAACAAACATATACCAGCGCGGACTTTTTTACAGGTGTTTTAATGAACAATGTTTTATGTATTTCATAGAGTCAGCGCACGCCATGGCCGACTTCAGGAAGCCCATTTTCGGCGACCCTTTCGTAAAGTAATGGAATTCCTCGAAAAAGTAAAAAAAAAGTGGCAGAAGAAAGTAGCCTATGTTCATCGCGAGACCCTCAAGTATCCGTATATGAAATTTCATCACAATCGGTTCAGCGGTTTGGCCGTCACGACGTCACAGACAGACAGACAGAGTTACTTTCGCATTTATAATATTATATAAGTATATAAGTAAAATAAGTAAATAAGTAATAAGTATGGATAAAGTATGGACGTAGTACGCACGAGAGTCACACGATCAGATAAGAGGACGGTTATAATATAGCAGCACATTAAATCGGTGCTCACGTTATCGCAAACGGTTACGAGACGGCGGCCGCGGGGGCGGGGGGAGGGCGGGGGCGGCGCTAGCTCGGTGCGGCGTTTTGGGAATACGCACTTGGAGTCGAAGCAGTGTTTAAAGCACAAACGATACGTATAGCGGCGGCGTCGGAACGTACGCGACCCTGTGCAAGTGGACGTCCTCGTCCTCGTCTATTGCATGCTCGCTCGTATCGTGTCACGTTTCGTTCGGAAGACGGTCGTGCGATATCTCGTAAGTCATACGTCGGCACCGGACCGACGGAAGCACGCGGCGCACGCTCCCGGCGACCCCGCGGAGGAGGTCGCGCGGTGATATAATATTATGAAAGCGAGGTTACCGGGTACGCGGCGGCGGCGCGCGGCCCCGGCCCGCGGTCGGCCTCCCGCCCGCGAGCCCGGAGGTCGCGGCTGCGGTCTCCACCGCGGACGAAGGTTCGCGTTTTACGTATGGATGTGATAAAATGTATATAAAAGTAGTGCAGGTCGCACGTCGTCGTGCGACCGCCGCGCGCGGGGCTCCGCCCGAGCGGACGTGGCAGACTTCGCACACCTCGGAAACGTTATATTATATACACGTTGTACACCGTCTACTCCGAGGCGTGCAGGTTTCCACGCGTTTTCCTTCGCCGTTACAAATATTATGGAGCCCTTCGAGGTACACGCGCGGTAAAGCCTTCGGGCCGCGGCGGGCGTAGCCGGCGAGCGGGCGGTCGCGCGGCGTCACCGACCCGCTTGCGTGGGAAAAAAGTAGTGTATTCATTTTGACGTGGGAAAATACCGAGCGAGCCGGCGCCGCCCGCGCGGGCCTCCGCCGCCGGCCGGCGACCGCTCGGGAGATGCGCTCGAGCGAGCCGCGCCGGGGACTCGAGGGAAGGGTGTAAGAGAAGTGACGACGGATGCCGTTAAACGTTTATTGGACACGGACGTCGCACGGAGCTGCGGGACGGGGTCGCGCCTCGCTCGCCGGCTCGTACGGTGGTACAAGTATATACACCGGCGCGGCGCGACTCCGTCCACCGCTACGTTCATTTTGAACATTTAAAAGTACACAGTTCGACACTCACTTTAAAAAAATTAGAATCGTTTCGACCGTGGAATCCGAAAGTACAATATTACATCTGAGACACCGGGAGCCTCCTAGAGACGCGGCGTGCGCGCTCCCGGCGCCGCCCGGAGAGCGCGGGACCGCGGCGGCTACGAATACGTTCAGTACAAGAATAGGGCGTACAAAGGTCGTACAAAAACTATGGTATTCATAAAATAAATTACAAAATCTCAACCCTAGTAATATACGTACAATATAGTACAAAATATACACGCGCACGGAGCGGCGGGCGGCTCGTCGAGCGTGGCGGCGGCGAGGGACAGCGCGCGGACTGGCCGATGTTTAAATGGAAACAGATCACCGGAAAAGAGACCATCAAAAAATAAGTAGCGGTAATCGGTAGGCAGTAGCGGCAAGTTTATGAACTGTGTTCCAGTGACTATAACAAATTGTGGTCAGTAGCGGGCGGGCCGCGCTGGCGGCTCTCGAGCTCGGTCACCAAATTTCGTTGAAAATAGCCGTTATAACATAGAATAACTTTAGCCCGCGCCCCGCCCCGCCCCGCCCCGCCGCGCCGCGCCGCCGCCCGCCGCGCGTCCGTCGCGTAACACGCTTCCCAGTACAATGTATACATCGGAATAAATAAAAACAAACAACAGTAGACAGTCTTCTAGAAAAATAAAAACAGTCATTATTGAACAAAATAATCATTTAACGCTATCGTAGTGTTCGTAGTATAAAGTTACATGAAAAACGATTACTTCTCTTAGTCGATGCTTAAAGACTATATATATAATAGGTATATAATACAAGTTAGGGGTCCCGCGGCCGGGGGCGCGGTCACCGCCGCGGGTAGTACAAAATGATATTTATTTAAAGTATCACAATGAGTATTTAAAAATTCATTAATATCTATTTAAAAAGTCTGCGTAGAAAAGTTTTAATTTAAAAAAGTAACTCGTCCCGGGAAGCGGAGCGCCCGCCCGCGTCCTCTCCGCGTTCGGGCGGAATGTTGTCGAAATGCACGCAGTAAAATAAGGAATATTTCTTGGCAACCGTAGTTTCAGACGGAGAGAGCGCAGGTCGGCCGCCCGCGCGCCGCCGCGAGGACATACCGGGGAACGACACGTTCGGGACGAGGTTCCCATGCTCGTCATTTTCACGATGTAAATTTACTTCACTCACCGATGCGACTAACACGTAATAATTTAAAAACGCTACATTTAGCGAGATCAACGACTCGGGGCACGCGCTGCCGCCGCACGGAATGTAGGAGGGCCGCGGCCCGCGCGACCCGCTCCGCGAACGTAGCACGAACGT
>DWDX01004458.1:0-11676 GCA_018245675.1 Agara michaeli | reverse complement strand
GGACATCTCTAACCGACCTCTGATAGGGCGGTAGGGATGGGACTGTTAGTGTGAATTCAATTAATAGGTGTCAATAACAATAAGTTGGTGAGTATTCGTTAGTAAAAGGACTGCAGGAATGGGACTGTTAGTAAAATTAGTCCAGTTAGTATATGTTAGTGTGAGTGCTGTGCAGTATTCGTTAGTATCTTCCCTATCAGACCTCAACCTCGTTAGGGACCGGGGATGTTGATATAATAATAATGATGATAATACGTTTTTTTTTAGATAATGCCTTTAATTACAACGTACTTTTATCCCACAGATAATGAAGGCGATGTCCGCGAAGGTGACCGTGAACTTGAAGCTGGAGCAGGACAGCATGGAGGGCGTCGACGAGTCCGAATGGGATCAGTGAGCGATGCAATTTGTATCCTGAACGCTGTTCAACTTGAGGCTCAAAATCGCATGCAATAAAACACAACGCGAGAACACATCCGAATGTCTCTCTGTGAGCAGTGATATATCATTTTATTTAATTCATAACGTCATTGTATCGAGCCCGTTGGAAGTTAAAAATTCACGTCGCAATTCCAAAGTAAAAAGGCACATCACAATTTCGAAGTGGAAAGGTGTATTTAAAAAAAACCCTCAATAAACAAACGTTAGTTGCGGCATAAGATTAGCTCAATTTAATATTATGGACTTGCTCGATTGTTCGATGCGATCAATTGAAAATCCTTAACAAATCCATGAGAATGGTGATACCTATATCGATATATCCAAGCGATATTGT
The DNA here is from genome assembly GCA_018245675.1 of Agara michaeli. Lineage (NCBI taxonomy): Eukaryota > Metazoa > Arthropoda > Insecta > Lepidoptera > Hesperiidae > Agara > Agara michaeli. The sequence continues at coordinate 10,901 of DWDX01004458.1, read as the reverse complement.
TTCGCAACGGTCAAGGACTTTTCCACCTTTCAATAGTTATTGATTAATGCCTTTTTTTATTTTGAAGTAATTGCTATTACAATTGGTAAGCGCACGTTGCGTTGCACGTACGCACGTTCGCGCACGTTCGCGTTGCGGGCTCGTTACGTACACGACCGCGCATTTACGTGGTTGATTGTTCTCCTTTTGTAATATCTTCATACTCTTAGCGGCCGTATTTAAACAGAAACTAATCGGCAACACACAGACAAGGACGGAGCACTATAAAGTCTTATCCTTCTCGCGTCCCTATACACCTATTGTAATATTAGACGTAACGTATAATCTAGAAATTCTAGGCGTAATTTAGCTATTTACTTTTACCTATATACTTATATTTTATACTCGGAAACGTAATACTCTGTAATCTTATGAATACGACTAAATCGCAATAGTATTTTTTAAAGGTTTTTTCCAATAACTGTAACCGACTCTTACACGGATTGGTGTAATATTTTATATTATATAGATCACATTTTAACAGCACCCTCTATACATTGATATTTCATTATTAGTTAGAGATCCTAGCAGAACTATCAATGATACAGTAGGATGTATTAACGATACGGCTGTACTTCATTATATACAGATGTAGATTTTTTGACACCGTTTAACATTTTCCAAAAGGGAACTAATTTTTCTTTTTCCGGAATTCGGTAACCAAAGTTAGTTCAGTTTAAGAAATAATTAGATGTCGTCATTGATTATGTGACATCGTGTTCGTCCTTTGCCGGATATTATCACCATGACGTCCACTGGTTACCGGAAGGCCATGCGTGCCCCGGCTTCCTCCAGCGCGGGTCGGTACGGTGCGGTGTTACATATATAAAACACGGTGCAACTTCTCCCTATATACCCTATTCAGAAAGATACTTTTCGCTTATCGTATATATAATAAATGCTCCCTTGTCACTAATATCGCTTCCCACTGTTGGGCAAAGGTCTCTCGTAACACACGCCGCCTGGAACATGTACACGCTGTTGCAGCGAGGTGCTTTTTACACACTCACAATATAAGTGAGCTTCGAATAATCCACTGCGTGGTTTGACTTGAGCGTATATTTCGCTGTAAATGGTTTTACTTTTGTTTCATTCTTGCTAGTATTTAATTTTATTATGAAAGAGATAAAGTAAAGTTTCGTATATTTTTAGTGCATTAAATTATTTAATGCTATGTCGTTTGGATCTCATACAGAAGAATATTTACATATACCTTACATGTAGTTACCCCCATTGACTGTAATCGAACGAGGAAGTCATTTACGAAAGCATTCGTTTCGTGATTTTTGCAAAATGAAAAACGGTACCTTTCAAGAAAAGTCAACATTTCCGCCAACTAATACATATATATTTCATGTATTTATTTTATGATTTTGAAATAGCTATTAAAAGTAATGCAAATGCATTAAAATAGAAATATGACCGTTATTAGGGGAATAAATATCGTTTCCATTTTCAAAATCTCCTAATAAACATACTAGACCGCAACCAAACTACAAACGCAGCCGACCTCGCTGAAGACGGACGTATTGTCCTCTCTCGTTATATTCATGTATTAGAGCGAGACGCGTATAGCGGCGGGTCATTAGCTTCACGCATACATAGTTTGAGTGAATTCCGGCGTTACAGATACATTTGTATGGAATTTAGTGCGGTATTAATACATATATCACTATCTATGTATTTATTCTTCCAAGATCTCATTCACCGAAGTAAAATCGTTTGCAACTAATTTTTCGCATATCACTGCACTGATCTGGTGTGTTTATCATATAAAGATGACTATTAATTAGTTAAAATAATGGCTCATTAATTTATTGAACAACTGAAAGTTCAAAATTCAATGCTCACATAATAATGCTCATGTTTGACGTGTAACTGTTAAATTCCAGTTGAAATCGGCGAATTAAATTTATTATTGTTATCGTGTGGACAAAAAATAAAATCTGGCTGTCAATAAAGTTCATTTTACACACATTTCCATTAAAAAACGAGACTCGACGTGACATTCCTGTTTTTTTTTTTTTTTCGCCATAAAATGCATTTAATTACATTAATATTAAACTTTTCCTTTGTAATGAATTTGTGTATGCCACGATATATATAATCCGTATTACGTGTATATTAGGGGAATATAGGGTACACTCCTACACATTAGGGAATTGACATTTTACTATACAATACGAATGTAATCATTATATTATATCTAAGAGTCCTTCAATATTGAGTTAGATGCGTACATACACACATGTAACCAACACCGACGAGGAACAAATGAAACACCCTTTGACACGTGAATATTTAGAAGGGAATGAAGGAAACATTTTCGTACTCTCCAACTTTGTTCACAACATTTCCGTACCGCCAGTCGATGCCATACTAACATCACGTTTTGCTCAAAACGCCAAAGAGTTTATGTTTTACGTTAATACGTACATATGTATACACAACTGTTTTTATTTAATTGAGAAGAGTTTAAATGATTAAAAATGATAATTGTATTGTACACGTTTGTATGTAATTGTATTGCGTTTGATTGTCTTCGTTAATGAATTTGCAATCGTTGTGAAATTGTAAGATTTTGTTTGCGGAATTTTGATATTTGAATGTAGAATACGCTTTGCGGTGAATTTTGTGTTCTTTATGTTTTTTTTTTTTTAATGGATGCAAGTGAAACCTGGATGGAAAATACATAAAATATTATCTCTTGGAGGCTAGAAGAAAAATTTTCAGTCTCAATTTATAATAATATAATTGATATTAATTACCATTAATTACATAATTGTAACTTAATATGTTACGTTAGTTAAATTAATTTTAGAAAATCATGTCCAAACTTGACTTGTCTGTATTTATTAAATTGTGACGTCACGTTTTACATTTTCAAAGCATTGACAGTCATTTGAAGTTCAACAACAATATTAACTATTGGAACTATAAAGCTAACTTGCGACTAACAATATTCAACAAAGTTATGTCTTTTTTCTAAATTAAAAAAAAAATTTGAACACTTGTAAAAGTGAAATCCTTAAAAAATCCATGTACTTTCGATAAGTTGAAAATGTCTCGATATTAAATCGCATCGTTATCGGTTCAGCCGCGAAAGCGTAACGGACAGAACGGGGAGTAACTTTCGCATTTGCAATATTAGTATAGATAATATTTTTAGTATGCTCGTGTCCTTTAAGAAAACTTATTCTTTTTCTAATGTGATCCTTAAACGTGGACGCTATCCGAGGCTGCAATTAATTAGTGTAATGTGATTTTCACTTATATATCATTATACTCACCGGTAGTCCAAAGCGCACGCCAGTATAGACTCTTATTATGTTTATTGTTAAGTGTGAAATGTCCGCTATGATGTCCCGATGATTTTTTCTCGAATTCCTTGAGTCTATGTATGAATCGCAGATCAGTATCTGAACTATTGAAATTGGTTTACACAAGTATTGTTCTGATCTTCGTCATTCAAATTGAACTATGGTTATTTTACATCAATCTGGGAATATCACACGTGTGTGATGTCGAGCTACCGTTGTGGCAGCTGTGACCTCGAGGGCGCTTCGTTTTGGGGCGAAGTGCGTCTGCATGCGGCCTACTAGGAGAGGGGGGTGGAGGGAGAGGGAAATCATACGGCTAGAGGGTATATACAAGCGAAGACAAATACCTTTATTTCCACAAATATGGGTACGTTCAAAGAATTTGCAGATTTTTTAGTTCAATCCATATTTTGCCTTTTACGGCGTACAAATTTAAGAAATCTCCTATATATTTCTTTTTGTCTAACTAATAATCGACTACATCAGAACATAATTAGAAGCACTCGATTCATAATGTTAAAGGTCACCATAATTACCACATCTTTAGAATACGCAATAACTACTCTTTTTTTTCTCCCCGCCTCAAACCGAACTGCTAGCCGCCCACGACCGCGTCCCTCCTCCGCTCTCTTCACTCCATCGGTCGTCTCGCTCGAACTGCGACGTCACATCCCAGGCCCCGCGCTCGCTTAGTCTGTACCACTACAATATTATGATATTCGCAAATTGCTGCCAAATAACTTTAGCTCGATTTGATAAAATGAATTTCCACAAAGTAACGCCCGACACGATGAACTATCTAAAAATATTCCGCAAAAATTAATGGTTTTTCTTTTTTTTCGAATCGTAAGTATTGTAAGCGAATCTCGTGGCATTTCCTAGTGTATAAGTATGTTATTATTTTATATATAACGCGTGCTTGCATTGAATTTGCGACTCTATACGCTAGTGGTTAGGTTGTAATATCGTTCGTATAACGCGAGCGATCGGTCCGCCGACGGCGTACGCGTGAATCGTCGCTGGCACGCATCTCCTTTGCACGTTCGCCGTGCGAGCGGGACGGCGATACGTCCGCGGAGCGACGTCGATGCGCTCTCGTATCACTTAATACAATATTATTATTATTATTACTATGTATAGATGTAATTTTATTCGCTAGTCAAAAGTTATTCTTTAAAACGGAAACTACTTGATGATGTATTTGAATTGTATTACTTTACACGTAAGGTATGTTATGCTTTAGTTGTGTATATTGGCCATAGACGGTGCGGTGTGAGGTTTCGCTTTGGTGTCAGATTGAATTTTCAGTTTTCCTTTTTGTCGATATTTTTCAAATCTTTGACTGTACTTGACTTTTCACAAATTTGACTGCCTCGCTGGTCGGGCCGGTTGCTAGCGCGACTGCCGATCGGGAGGTCCTGGGCTCAAATCCCGCGTTGGGTACTGTTGGATTTTTCTAATTTAGAATCTATAGTAGTGACTCGGGAGTCTGGATGCGTGCCCGGTGCATGGCAATAGGCTCACCGCCTATTCCATTGCGGGACTTAAACGTAACTGGTGAATTGTGGGGGTGTACTACACTCCTCCGCCTACCCCTCAGGGGATTACAGGCGTGATGTTACGTTTTTCAAATCCATTTGATTTTCCCCCCCATGTTTTAAGACTTAAGTCGCGTTTTTTTTTGCGGCCTCGTCGCCGCTCCAAGACGGCGGCGGCCACGTTGCCCCGGTGCGCGTCATTAAAGCGCGCACCAAACCGACGCGTCACCGAACACCGTCAGCATTGTACTGTTACTGCACACGTATTTCATATCGACAGCTATAAGCGATCACGTTACTGTAAGCGCGCACCGACGTAAGATATAAGGCACACCATCGTTATACGATACCCATGTCACCATGTACGAAAACATTGCAACGTAAAGTCGTAAACTCCGCAACGGCTCGGAGAACACTTACGACCTTCTTCCCCTCGGGCTGCGTATGCACTATATTATTCGGTCTGATATTTTATAGGGTTTGTTTTCAATCAACGTAGTGTTACTTGAACTACTCGTATAGTTCCAGTGTTGGAGACTGTGTTCCTCTCGAAGTGAAACGGTTCGAGGTGAAGCTATAGTCTACCGCGCTGGCCGAATGCGGATTGGCATACTTACATGACATGCTTGAAAAAAACATTATCAATAATTAATAATTCATCGTGTTTTCTCACAGTTGCCTTTAGTGTAATGGTGCATTGAAATGGGACTTCAATTACCAATAGTTAAATTCAATATAAATGGCAATAGGCTCACCACCTATTCCATTGTGGGACCTAAACGTAACCGGTGAAATGTGGGGGTGTACTACACTCCTCTGCCTACCTCTTAGGGGATTATAGGCGTGATGTTACGTTTAAACTCAATAACCAATCAAAAAATTAGTGCAGCTTGATTGGTCCGTTCGGTTTCCAACGGACCAATAACGGACGTTCGTTGCATTGTTATCGTACTCATGTTTCTGTCTCTCTCTCACACATGCTCAACACTTTTGTAATTTAATACAATAATATACTATGTTTTGTATCACTTGATTTTGACTATTACTACTATTGAAATCATATTTTATGTCGTCATACCGAAATGTAATGTGACATGTGGCTTTAAAATGGATTGTAGCGATTTTTTTTTTAATTGTCCATTTTGTCCTCTAGAACGGGCATTTAAAGGTCTCGTGTTGGCGTTTTCAGTATGACAAATTGTCACAGGGGAAAATTTCCTTCGAGGATGAAATCTCGATTTGGTTTCGATTCTATTTCCCCAAAATATGATTACGATACGTTAAGTAAATTGAGATTTTAAAAAAAATTGTTGTCACTTTGACGTAAGGATATAAAATGGCGGCGCCACTGACGCTCGTGCTGTCAAATTTTGACAGGTCCTATAAAAAAAAATCGCTACATTCAAAAATTGCAAATTTATTTATTTGAATACTTGACATTTGCTCTCCCACGTTTCGTGTTCCGTACGAGAGTTGTGAAATGACAATAAGCGTATCACGAAACTAACATCGTTACGTTCACCTTGCGTTCGATCGAAAGCGAAATTCCTACAATTAAAGGAGAGCATCGGTACGAAAAAACACGTGTCAGAATGTGAGGCGGTGCACACAGATATAGTTCTGTCCCTCTCGCGCTCTGTACACGGTTGCCTTTTGCCGATGTTCCTACGTTTTGTTTGTAGGCAAATGTCCGGTGTGACTGATTTTCTATATTATTTTGTGATATACGATTGTGAATTTGTCACAGTATACTACTACTATGCTACAACGCAAAAATCATTGGTGCCAACACAGTTTGTGATTATTTCGAGTGTTTTAACGAAGGATTTGTGTAACAATGTGACAATTGGACGGTGCAATCCTATTTTTTTGCCGATAGAAACTTCCAGAAGCGAACGACGAACGAGCCCGGGCTGCGTGCCGTGTATTTATGTATGTAATTATTGTAATCGATATATAGAAATCGATTGAAATAATCGAAAATGTATCTCCGAAACGTACACGGCAATCGTGTTGAGTCGCCAAAACATACATAGCAGAATAGCTGCGTCTAGTAGTATTGCTTAAGTCCCTCTCTCTCTCGTCTAACGATTCTTCTCTCCGGTATGAGAAGTCTCGAACAACGATCGCGCACTTGGCAAGTGACTTCCCACGCCTTATATATAACACATTGAGAACTCAATAAGGCATGCAGTGTAAGTGTCCTTACGGTGTTTACTTCGAAAATCGTGATTTACTCATATTTCTCTGCTCTTCAAGCACTGAAATTGGAAATAAACAATTTAAATTAAATGTTAACGTTCTTAACAGCCGTTGTTTCAGAACAATACTAATTCAATAGAATGTATTCGTCCTCTTGACTGTACCTCGTGATGTATTGTTCTGTTGACTGTACCCAAGTAGTGTTATCATTTAGCCTGTTGAGTGTACTGAAGGTAATATCGTAGTCTCCCGGTGATGTTCAAGATTACGCGTTCCTACTTGTCCTATTGACTGTACTGAAGGTGACGTATTCCTTCTCATTCTGCCGACTGTACTTGGAACGGGACGTTTTTAATATTGGCGGAATATATTTCTAATTGCAATATTCTTCGAACTCTTCAAATACCCACGTTTCTATCGGCAAAGAATAGTGAAATAATATAAAGGAAATATAAACGAACGAACATACCCTCAAATGTGTGAATGCATGTAATTTGGTATTTTTGGATGTAAGCTACGTACATCCCTAGCGTAAGGTTCAATATTTGGAGGATATTTTTATTATTTTGCATTTTTTTATTAAACTCTTGCTAAATTCTTGTGTGTTTTCATTTTACAACCTACTCCCGTTCTGTCCTTTGTTCCATTAGTGCTAATACACAAATTGTTTTTATTGAAGTATAACGAGAAAAGAAATTAAAATGTCCACAAATAATTTACAGTGTACAGATAATGGTTAAAATTGATCCATATTTTCTAAGGCGGCGTGCATGCTGGATATTAAAAATAACAAAATCAACGTATATTATCAAGTTTTTTATTCAGTACGTCCGCGGTTTAAATCTGCTTTGGTGCAATGTAGACTGAGAGAAAAGGCGGAGAAGTAAACACGGAAAAAAAACAGACTGGTCAATTACATTTCTAGACCCTAGACTACATTTCAAATATAGACATCACACATGTAAAGTGCAGTTGACCCTGGTAGCAAAGTGCCGACTTGCCGGCTGGTTTAACTTCTATGGCGAAGAACGTCTTTAATTTTTTTGTGCGTTCCAAGATTTCAACCCAAAATCCCGGCGCGAGAGTGAACATATATAATCACGCTATAGTTATATACAGTCTTAATTTAAGACAAAGACGTTTATTTGCACAAATATGTTTACAAATAAAGATTTTACACAATTATTAGTTCAATTCATATTTTGCCTTTTACGGCGTACAAATTTAATAAATGAAATTATAATAATTATTTATTATAACACTAAAAATAACACATTAAAAATCATCACAGCATGTTTCAACAGTACTACGCGTCCGGAAAGCATGAAATGCGAAGAAATCGATATTGAATTGTTGAATACACGAAAGTATCATTATGATCGTGGCAAATGCACATGCAGTTTTCTCGTGTCAGCTTTATACTAATGCAATATGTAAACGAGGACGGGCTCTGGCAAACCAAAGCGAGGGCATTGCCAACGGTGCTGTCAACTGAAATAATAATATTTCCGACAAACAATCTCCGTGTTCCGCCATTTCGCGTTCTACGCAGAAAAGTGGAACGGACATTACGCGAACATCGGAGCTCGGGACGGAAGGATGTATGTAATAGTTAGATATATTGTCTATGTTAAAAAAAATAAAGGGGAATTGAGAACCTCCTCCTTTTTCGGAGTCGGTTAAAAATTGAAATCAATTGAACAATAACTGCTTATGTTACAACTGGCGGACACTTCAATGAGATCGTTGCGTGACTACATTTATTAACGTTTTTTTTATATTATCCAGCTATTAATGTAACATTAATGGTCTATAGTTTTTACCCACGCGTTGTAATACCAGTACGTAACGTATTCATAAGAATGAGACAATATCGTTAAAAAGGCAAGCTTTAATTGAATGTTCATTAATAATTTTAAATTCTATCATTAGGTTGTTGTCTAGTTTTAAGAATACGCATGCTGTGGCACCCTGTAATTGCGGATACACAAATAACTTTAATGTATTTAAAACAATGAGTGTACACGTAATTTTAAAATGTGTTATCTGTATTGAGTGTCCCAAATTAAATAAATAAATAATATTTTTCTTTTCTTATTTCTCTTAGCATGTTTTAAGAAGATTCAATATTTTTAATGTAACGCAGGTAACCTAGATAATACAGTTTATACAACTAGGGTAACTCAGTAGCTGCGTACGGTCGTCTGTTTTATAATTTACGCGTTATTAATGCTGTCCATGATTGTTTCGAGAGAATAAATTGTGGTACATTTGTATAGACAAGCTACCTACGATATGTTCATAAATGTGTCGTGAGTGTGATTTACATTCAAAGTACTCAGATTAATTACTAGTAGGTACAATATTCCAACCACAGACAACTAACACGTTTGAATTTATTGTTTGCCCAGCTTAGAATCAAAATTGGAAATATTTGCGCGGCAAAACTTAGAAGTGACAGTTCAACAAAATGGGTTGTCAACCTATAAAATAAGGAAATTTATTAGAAATTGGGAAAATTCAAAGTAGGTAATCCTCCTAAAGTAAAGCTATATAATTTTTTATAATGAAAGGTATGACACAAGTGCATGGCCCACCTGCTGGAAAGTGATGTTTATAAGGTCGCGGGATTTCGACCGTGTTGCTAGGTTTGAAAATGTAATTATATCATTCCTCATTGCGTTTATTCCTCAATATTGAGAGTTTTGACCTAGCGAGCGCGATTCTCACTCATCTGTTCTGATTTCTCGCGACTTGGATGGTTATTATTTTTAGAGACTACGTATTAGAAATCCTTTTAGTTGAAGAACACTATTATCCTACTAAGGTAAAATACACTATTCCCATATCCGGTAAAATAAGCGATGCAAGCATAATAAATGCGGGCCGTCCCAACCTAATAACAGAGATGGATGAAGATCACACCATAGAATTTTTCAGAGATGAACCACTAAGGCATTCGCCTCTGAATATTTTATAACCTGGCTAACTTTTCTTGCGAGAAGTCGGCGCGATGACTACGCGGGGAAAAAGCGATGAGCGGGGGCACCTACCTCTTTATTATTTTCCTCCCTTTTCGTTCGTCTCGTAACTTCGAAATTGATGGGTAAATATTTTTTATGGACTACACGAGAGCCGCGTTGTGCTCGTATGTTTTGAATATTTTTACAATCATTCCGTTTATAGGCGTGTTTTGAATTAAGAATGTTATGTAGGGGCGTATAGACAAAACGCTCCATTATGTATTCCGTAGTAATAACAGAAAATGAGTGCGTCGCTTTACTGTGAATGTAATCGTGTTTTGTCAAGCGTTTTTTGGGTAATGGATGGATAAGTGTATTTTATTTAGCGTTGTTATGTATACAGAAAAGATGTGTTGCGAGGCAAATCTGGTCTTACTTAAGATTGTGTAGCCTTGGCATTGTTGAGTTGGCCGCTTATCTGGCGACTGACCTTCTTGACCAAAATCGAGAACTAACTATTTTGTAACCAATCTATCTTAGGGCAAGGGACGGACTTAACAGCGGCATTCTGTATCAGTCCGGCCGGTGATGGTGAAAAAGTAGTATGATTATTATCATGTACATTAACTTTGTTAGCTTTAGCGATTTTTAATACTTTACAATTACTTTATAGCATCGTTACACACTGAATAATTGATTGTTTTGTAATGTGCTCAGCTGTTGGCATGTAGACTCGGGGGGGGGGGGGGGGGGGGGCGCGGGGGGGGGGGGCGCCCAAGGGGGCACTTGGCCCGAGGTGCGGCGGAGAACGTCGAAATTAAAAAGGTTTTTCAGGGTTC
>DWDX01004457.1:0-11676 GCA_018245675.1 Agara michaeli | reverse complement strand
AAGTTTGTATGAAACTTTGTCAATTTTAAACCGATCGGGCTGAGACTTTGCATGCATGAAGCTACTATGACGTAGGCGTAAGAAAGGATTTTGATAAATTCCACCCCTAAGAGCATAAAATAGGGTATGAAAGTTTGTATAAAACATCTTAGATTTTACTTAAATTCAAACGCGGACGAAGTCGCGGGCACAGCTAGTAAGTATATTTGTATTGTATTGTTTCATGAATATTTTATGGTTATCACACATCGTCGTTGCACACCCCTTAGGGTACGGTAGATCGGGCGAAAAAAGCAACGAAAAAGCTTCAGCGCTTTTTTAAATAAGAGAAAACAAATGCTATGTCTGGTATTATCTATCATCTACTTACCAATGGCTACGCTCTGCGTTCGCATGTTTCCGATTCGTTCGTAAGTTATTCGAAAAGCTACTCCGAATGTTGATAGTTGATCGTAATCACTTACTAACTACGTAGCCTGTCCGGTTGTTTGTTATGCTAAGTCTAAAAAAACCGACTTTGTTCATTAAAAACGCTTTTTATCTATGCCCCTTTAATTTACGAGTGAAAATAGATAATAAAAAGGTATGAGCACCCAATTATCTTTTTTGAAACGTCAAACGTTCGTATAAAACGGGCTCAATTACCATTCGACGCTAAGGCAATTGATGGCGACGGGGAAATAAAATTACAGGCCGTTCTGTACATTCTTATATTAATTAATAAGTAGCTGTGAAATCGGAAAAGACAAGGTGTGGACTGTATTCGTTATGTTTAAAATACAATGTGTTTTTTTATAGAAATTAGATTAAAGTTAGTTTAAAATTTCATCACAAATTATTGTTCTTAATAATTACCACGTTTCGGCAAAATAAATACAGTTACTTTGTGCGTCGAAGATGCATAACGATTTCTAATAGGACTTCACATCTTCTTAAAGGTTTGTCACGTACAAATATCTATTAGTTGCATACGGTCATTAAAATGATAATGCTAAGTGAGCCTATAACTGCTATTAGGTTTTTTTTTATGTTTGAAATAGGCTAGCTTTTGGCCTCTATCTCGCCCGATGGTAAGCGATGATGAGGCCTAAGGTGTAGCATGCTTGCCCATTAAGTGCCTATTCACTTTACGTTTGAATAGCTCCAGGAATAATAATTTGATTTAATTAATCAATTAATCAATTATAGAGCGGAATATAAAAGTACTTAAATATGTAGAATGATTCTTTAATTTAATAATGATACTACAATTTTTACCCGATGATGCTAGCTATAACAGATGAAAAAGAATCTTTTCAATTTTCCTTACAATGGAGAGTGGCAAGGATTCACCCATTTTGAGCAGTTTAAAAAGGCGTTCGTTACCACTTAAAGAAACGTCATTTTCGTCTGAATAGGTCAAATGAGCTGGTAACTGCAACGGAACGAGCGCAGAACGACGGAGTGAAAAACAATAGAACTTTATGTGGGCAATTAAACTTAACGGCTAGGAAATTAAGTCTGTATCACAGAGCGACGGACCGCCATTTTCTTTTTGCCGCGCGTTCCCTTTCCCGCGCTTTTCTACGTCAATTGTCGTTTTAAATTGTCGGAGCGAAGGTTATGCTCTTTTATGCAGCTTTGAGTTTTTCAAGTATCGCTCTCGTTTGACTTTGAATGGGAGGATTTTAGATACAAAGTGAAAAAGTTAAAATGTTACTTTACATAGCGGGTACGTACGGGAAGGTTGTGTCTGGAAAATGTTTTTGAAGCACTTGTTTAGTAGAGAATGCAAGTCCATTATTTCGTTCTCGTTAAAAATAAATAATTTCGACAAATTTGCATAAATACGACGAAATTGTCGCAAGCACATAAACTTCATTGTCGAGAGCTGCAAGCAGATATTTGTTAAGCGTTAAAATAAAGTCATTACTTAACAATAAATAAACACGCAGCAACAATAAAGCTGACTGGAATTGCTCTTTAAACCAGCGAGGGACTTGCGAATTTAAGGCTATAAATACAGTGCACGAACAAAAATACAAATCAGCGTGTCAAACACATCACTTGACTTACAATGCGGGGAGTTATCGCGATTACACACACTGGTGGTCACAAAGCCAGTTTTGGGTTCAATTTTTGTTAGAATCGTATCAAAATCACATACTTTCATACCATTAAATAGAATATAGACAATTTTAAAAATGCAATTCTCGATTCTTAAACTAATAATGTTGAATATTTCCGTAATATTTCAATGGTGATCGGCAACATCTTGATAAACCACCTTTCAATATTTATATTGATGGTGTGGGTGCGCAGTTAAAAGGATTATTTTTCTATTTTTACATTGGACCAATATTGGTTCAAATGTTGGACCAATGTCAAGTCGGGGTTAAAAGCACTAATTTGCCTGCGTTCTGCACACCTTGGGTGAGGTGTAAATAATAAATACATTTGCATGTGTGAATCAACGAATACGTTTATATTATGCGTGCGCCTGTGTAGCAGTCGAGTGCTGTGTTGTGGTGAAATGGGAAGTGTCCTATTAAGAACATTGTTACTAATAAATCGTTAGTTGACTGGCCTCGTAATCCAGTGATTAGAGACACCGACTGCAAAACCGGAGGTCGTGGGTTCGATTTTCACCCAGGGAAAACATTTGCGTGATGCGCACATTTGTTTTTTTTTATGTCTAGTCGTAATAAACACATCTATATAAGTGTTATATTGTATGTTTATAAGCTGTCCGGTCATCATAACACTGGCGTTCAGTTGCCTAATTTGGAATCGGATAGCAGCGTGTGGATTTGTCCCTAGTTATTAAAGTTGTAACAAAAAAATTGTTTATTGTTATTTATACCCTTATGATGTTGAGTTATATAACTATGTATAAACTACTCCATTACTATAATTGTTTAACATTCACCTTATAACAAACAATGCTTTAGATCTGTAAGTCAAAGTAATACACAACCATATCAATAGGTTTAATATAACGAGCGATCAAACTAGGCAATTTTCACCAATGGAAAATATAAAAAAACTGCTATTAAATATCCAGATTAAAAAGAATTTTTGGGTAGTTTTGATGAGCTATATTTAAATAATGTCACGCATGCCTGAAAAGGAAGTTACAGTTACAAGTCTTGAAGTTGAACTCTTACAGGGACATGTAACAAATTGTGAAAAATAAATTTTCCTTTTACTACCGCGTGGGAGTGTGACAACAACTGACAAGCGACAACCCGAACTAAAAGGGCTCGATCTTTTTATACTTCGTTTCACTTATAAAGATCTTATAAAGATCACCCTTTTTACAAGTTTTCAAGAAACGATATACGATTTAAAAATGCCCCCATCGAGAATCACAAAAGCTAAGATATTTCGTCAAAGTTCACATAATACGAGATGCACGCAGCGCGTCTATATATGTTCGCGCGGTTCCAAGTCAAGGGCAAACCTTGCACTTACGTCGGCCACAGATAATAAATGCTAATTAGACGATAACGTTTCACCATCGGCGGGCCTCGTTACCGATAAAAGTAAAAACAGTTTTTAAACTGCACCCAGTGCGTTAACAAGCCGTCGGCATTGCGAATCGCCATCATAATTAATGAGGGGCGATGCGATGCGTAGCTTTGCTTACGTGCACTTTGTGTTTTTTATTTAAATATGGAACGGTGAATTTGCATTCGACGTAGGGGTCATTGAACCGAGTGAATAGATTTACGCTAATATGACCGCAATTTTCTGCGTGCGTTACGATAAAAAAATATATATTTACGCAGCGACGGTTTTATTTGAATGTCCGTGTTATGGTAACCGGACAGCTGATACATATGTACATACATACGATATAACACTTATATAGATATTTTGATTACAGCCCAGACACGGAAAAAACAAATGTGCTACACACAAATGTTTGTCCCGGGTGGGAGTCGAATCCACGACCTCCGGTTTTGCATTCCGGATCTCTAACCACTCGACCACGAGGACATAGATGTGTATGCTAATTACAACCATTTACTGACGAATACGAAAGAATCGTAAACAAATAAATCCGTAGGCACGATCCGCGATCCTCGTTATGACAAAGTGCTTGCCCTAAGGCTACTGGCCTTAGCCCAGTCAGGGCCGAGCCGGTATATTGCTCTCTGGCCTCAAGTTATGAGATGAAGCGGGTACTGCACGCTCCCAGCCTAGCCTAATTAATGTAAGTAGTTATAATCAGTAACAGAGAACCGAGACCGGTCTATCGGGGTATAACTGGACCAATAATAACAGAAATAATTGGATTGGTCGTTTGGGCATTTTTTTCGAAAATGATTACAAACGTTGTTGAACGGAAAATTATTGATTACAAAAATAATTACAAGAAAATCAATGATTTATTATCACAACGTAAAAAACAATTTGCATACACAACAATCGAGACATCGTAGTTTGGATTTTGAATTTCGAACAACAGTATTTTTTAATACTTCAGTGAGATTTTTAGCTGCTTCTTCCAAATTTTAAGGCAGTTGGATAAAAGTGATTAATATTTAAAAAAAGGATCAAAAGCAGTGCAGCCGTGTACTTTTAAAGGCTACGGTTGGACAGGATCAAAAGTAGCGTTGTGAATGTTTGATTACAAAAATTGTTGCCTCACCACCCGCTACATGTCATAGATTAAGCTTGAAGTACAGACGTGATAATTTTGGCCGGCGAGCGAAGGTGAGAGCGCTGTATTTATAAACATGTCGCTTTATTCGTGTAGGTTTTATTTCACTTCCTGCCGCTTCTCTTGTGTTTCACTATGTTTACTCTGTGGCACTGATCGTTCTGCATCGTAACATATATAGATATGTAAGCAGTGCTTGCGTATTGGGGGAAGCATTGCAACAGTTTTAAAGTCCCACTTGTGTTTTTTTTTCTATTAAAAGAGTACCGAGACTTTTTTTACAGGCTTTTTTTACCAAACCCACCTTAGCTAGAGAGGCACTTAAAGGTGATGAATGATCTATATAAAAACGTAACATCACGCCTGTAATCCCCTAAGGGGTAGGCAGAGGAGTGTAGTACGCCCCACATTTCACCAGTTACGTTTAAGTCCCACAATGGAATAGATGGTGATCCTATTGCCATGCACCGGGCACACAACCAGACTCCGAGTCACTACTAGAAATTCTAAATTAGAAAAATCCAGCGGTACCCGACCCGGTTTATTAATACGAACACACGAAAACATCCTTTTCTCTATCTATAGTATCGTTCTAAGCGTATGACTGTATTTTCTAAAAAAAAAACACGTAGAAAAAACCCAACATGCAATATGTTGAGCACGTGCTTTCTTATAATTGTCCCCGGCATACAAATGAGCGGTTATATATTTATATATATATAGTTATCAGTTCGCGTGAGTACATTTTTGGTTCGGTGCCAAAGTATTGAATGGTATAGACGATTAGCCGACAGACGCATGCTAATAAATAAATATTGGTGAGCAAAGGATACACGACGGCGACAGTCATGCTCGTACAATCATTATGCAGATACGGAATTGAATATAAAAAGTTTGGACTCGTTTTATTATTAACTATCGGTGCCCGCGTCTTAGTCGTCCAGCCTACGTTACACGTTATCATATCAGCTATCTGCTAGTGAAAGTCTCGTCAAAATCGGCCCATCCGTTCCTGAGATTAGCGGTAACAAACAGACAGACATACAAAAATTGTAAAAAATGTTATTTGGGTATATGTACCATCTACACATACATATGCGGTTATTTTAATATTACAAACAGACACTCTAATTTTATTTATTTCTATACATTACATCAATAAGTTTTGTTAAATACCTATGATAAGTTATACAGTAAATTATTGTATTTTACGTAGTTACGTTATATATGTATGTTCATACATGCAGAAGTTGCGAGCCACATTTTCTAACAACGTTTTAAAGGTTTACAATATTGTTTCTAAGAGTAGTAAAATTTAACATACATACATACCGTCACGCCAGGTCCCTAACGGGGTAGTAAAATTTAAAATATGTTAGATCCAAGATATTCTCCATCTCCACAATTCGTTGGGTACTAAGCCTCACTCCTATCCCCTCCTCCACTTCCCTAAATCAAGTCCAACCAATTGACTAAGTCAAATAGGATGAATAGTAAAAATTGTCTTTTGGAACTGCCATATCCGAAATATCGTAGTTCAATGATGACAATTTGATTATACATGTGTGCAAAGACATTTCCCGTGTGCGACCGCAAGCTTCCCTGATCGCCCATTGTCTCGCAGTCTCAAGGACTGTGCGGTGGACTTCACTGTCAACGTTTCCGTGGTGCCTACGAACAGCTCTGCATCCGTGACCAATCTCACGTAGCACCAGCCGCATTTCTCAACTGACCTCTTCGTCCAGCGGCTGGGGATCCTGACTGCGACCGACCGTGTACTTGATTCCTACTCAGGACAATTTTCGTGATGAGCACATTTGTTTGTTCTGTGCCTGCGTGTAATAAAAATATCTGTATAAGTATTATAGGTATGTATATATGTAGTTGTCTAGACACCGTAGCGAATATTCTGTTTAGTTTCTTATCCGATCTTTCTGTGAGAATTGTCTCTATTTCTATTGAGCATAGTAAAGAAATTCAAAAATATATATTATTATAGCACATAACTTCTATAACTGTTTTAACATGCCGAAAATGAAACAAAATACCGTTAAAGAAATGGCAATCACTGAAATCGTACGAAAATCAAAAGCTGGAAGTATCTGAATAAAATGATGGCAGATTTTGATCTAAACATGCCAAATAATCTGATAGCGTATTGGCATTAAACGTGCAGATTGAGACCGCGACACCTCTTGCATGTGCAAAAGCTGAATCGTACAATTGCACATGCAAAGAGATGCAGATATCGCAGTAAGTTTCGGGAACGCAGTTAATTTCACACAGAGGGTCAGGTGGTCACGGTCGGTGCCGCAGATTGTTTCGTGCGTTATTTTCGGCCAGATACATTCCGCTTTTGGTTTTTGTTGTTTTTTTTGTTTTTGTTTTCAACGCAACGCTTGCATTGTTCTGTTTTTGTAAGGACGCTTTCATTGTGGTCTCGATTTTTATTTTATTGGCGTGTTATTATGTCGTTGTGATTGTTTTTAATTGGATTCGTGTTTTCGATGTCGTTGCTTTTTGTTGTTGTTTATTAGCTGCCAATAGTTTATGCGTGTCTGATTTCTACCTTCGGGCTGTTTTCTTTCGGTGTCGTTAAGGGATTCAAAAGATAATAAACGTACTTTTTATTGAAGTCTCTTGAGCTCTCACTGTCGAGAGATACGTAATTCTGAACGCCGTTACTTCGAAAATTTCTTTTACTTTACTAACGGAATTAGCTGGTAAATAAAGATATTTCAAATTGTAAGACAATTTTATACTACTCGCAATTCACTAATGATTCTATTAGCGTAATAAAGAATAATTTCCTTTATGCTTTGCCTCTATTAGTTTGCAATCTCAATTTACGGATCGGAAATTAATGGTATTATTAGATTCCTTTAAAAATCCTCCACTATGCTTACTTCTTCTCATTTCTTTGTGCCTCTTCCTTTACCTTTGCCATACAAGGCAGAGAATGTTCACAATTCTTCACATTTAAAAGTTTCCACTACCAGCTTCCAAAGTACTTCGTCACTCTCAAGGTACTCAGTGTTATTGGAATTATTGGGTCAATTCAAACATAACAAAAACTTACTGATATACATAAAGCAATTTGTGATTGGATATCATGTTCTGTATATTGATCAGTAATATGTGATATGATATCTAAAATAATATTTTGATTTATTATTTTCAACACTATCATAAACAAACCTTTAGCTCAACTAAAGATTGTCAAATATCCTCACAGTTCGGTGCGTGCGCCTCGCGTGTCGCGTCCATCCTATTGTGATTACCTGGAAAATGCATTGGACCTGTTATTATACCTGGCCTTGAAGGTTCTTAAATCTTTATTTCAATATTTTATATTACGCCAGCCCCCTAATGGGGTAGACGGAGCGTATCGAGTACAACATTTTTGCCTTACGGAACTGATCTGCTTCTTCCACGTTGAAGACTGTCTTTTTTTTGTGAAATTAAGCCAGCAAACAAGCAGACAGGCCATCTGATGGTAAGCGGTCACCGTCGCCTATGGTCAGGTAGAACACCAGAGGAGTTGTCCATGCGTTGCCGGTTTTGAAAGAGAGCTCCTGTTACGCATCGCTTTCGGAGTCTTCTGACTCCCTCATCAGCAAGCGTTTGACCGATTTGGTCAAGATAGAAAAGTCTTAATCACCCGTAGCACCGGCATTGTATATCTATTTTGTCATTCTTCTCTCACGTCCAAAAAATTGGAACATGTCTTTTCTCATTTTTACATTCAATATTCTGTTTTACAAAGTGCCTCTTTCTTACATCTCTTACAGAGAGTATATTCTTTTGTTTTAGTACATATTTCAATATTTGATTAATCTATGTTAATCAAAACAACATAAAAATGGCTTGCAGACAGCCATACGAGTTTCAATTATTTGTATGTAGGTAAGCATAGTGAATTCAAAAAAGTTGATATTTTCAAGAGATCAATCACATTTGTGCTACTATAAAGGAGTAGTTGAAAGTGCTCGTAGCAAATTAGTTCAATGACCTCAGGAACTATACAAAAGAACATATGAAAAAATGAGAATCAATTTAGAAAAAAAATATTGTTTTTTTTATTTTTATTATTATACGAGTAACACATCTAAACGTGTATTCAATTCTCATTTTATACTTTATAAACTGAAAACAGGAATTTAATAGCAATTTTTACGCTGGTCGCGTCCAAAATATTTCGGCCAGTGTTTCAACATATCTTAAGTACTTATCGCGCGCACAGATAAAAGTATTCGTGACTAATTAACATTTGTAACACTCCCCCCTCCCGCCACCGACTGCACTTTTATCTCTATGCAAAAAATCACCCATTTTTAAAATAACTTCTGACGTAGACGCTTTTAACTAATTCATTCGACTTTCATCAAAAATGCATAATTAAAGCACCCAATATAGCCTACTCATTACTTGTGCAGAAATCCTTAATGTGTATCCGCTTATCTGAACATTACATCCAGAGTACCTTTAATGGACGCCCCTGTAAAATAGTTTTGATGAAGGCGGAAGAGACGAAAGAAGTTTGTCAGTATAGTAGCTGCTGGAAATCCTTAGTATCTACGTACCCTCCAGAAAGTAGGCCATATAAATGTAGAGATATTTACATATATAATTGGACCACTCGTTGTAGTGGTCCAATTATTGTAAAGTTATAATAACTTATAGTTTTATATGTAATAACGAGATTTTGCCCGCGGCTTCGCTCGCGTTAAGAACTTTCATCCCCTTTTTTATCCCCTCGGGGGTAGAATTGATCAAAATCCCTTCTTAGCGTCCAGTGGTTTGGGCTGTGCGTTTATACATAGATCACTATGTCAGTCAGTCAGTCAGTCAGTCACCTTTGAGTTATATATATTTAGATTCTTAGGCACGATGTTTGTCCGACTAAGCGTTGTCCTATAAAAAACATTGACTTTGCAATAAAACAAATTGAGACCATTAATCTGCATAAAAACTATTCTATATACCAAGTTTGACCAATTTACATATATGTGCGAATTCTTATCAAGATCGGTGGAGTAGTTTCGGATCCCATCGATGACAAACACTGTGACAGGAGATTTACGTATATAAAGATATAAATGTTTAGATGTTAGATGTTTAAATATATATATAAAGATAATATAGACATAAAGAAATGGTAGCTAAATGTAATACTCCGTTGATTGTAATTGCATAGATGTTTATTGCGTGCAGTTTTATTGAAGCCGCAGTATCCCGGTAACGGAAAGAACTTTCCGCGCTGTAAACTTTGCGGAATAGACAATCGAACTTGGCGCTAGTAAAATAACACTTCAATTCTTTTCATACTTGCGTTCACTTCGTGTGCGATTTATTTTTAATCCATATAACATAGCCTGTACTATGGTGATCGGACAGCTGATAGGCTATCACTTGTATAGATTTTTTAATTACATCCACATTGTTGGTTTAAATTGTTGTTTCTCCTATAAGCGAATTCGGTTATTCTTTTGAAGAATAAATTCTTAAACCATAAATATTATATTAAATTGTAAGTCAGGATTGCGCGCGATGTGTTTTAATAGGAACAATTATGTCGCGGAACCGCATACAAATGGTTGAGTACACGAAAATGTAAGTGTCAATATTTTCAGCGCCAGTGTGAAAACATCGGTCAGTGCATGTTTTATGATCCCGCGCGGCGCAGTAAAGGAATTAAGCTGGAACGTGTTACTGATGCCACGTTGCGAGGCGACGCTGTAACCGGAGGAAATGCTTCTCCTGCGGAGTTCGTGAGACGAGCTCGTGAGCAAATTGGTCTAATGAAACCTGCTTTAATTAACTGTATCGGTTTGTGCTTTCACTGACTTCGATTGGCCTCGTCGTCGAGTGGTTGGAGACCCTGATTGCGAAATTGGAGGTCGTGGGTTCGATTCTCACCCGAGACAAACATTTCTGTGTGCAGCACGTTTGTTTGTTCTGTGTGTGGTCGTAATAAAAATATGTATATAAGTATTGTATCGTATGTGTAGGAAACGACCACTGTTCCGCAGGAAAACCGAGTGAAATCGAGAAAAAAACTGTGAGAAAACCGAAAACCGTGTATTGCAAGCAAAATCTCCAACTGACTGCAACTATTTTACAATCAAAATTTACATACACCGTACATTTGTATTTACAAAGGTGGCCAAAAGATGGCGTTACCAGTATTAATATAATCAATAATTATACTTAAAACTAATAAATAAAAAGATAAAAATAACATATTTAAAAAGAATTATTCTGTCGCCTACAGTATGTATATATTTATGTTTATCAGTTGCCAGGTTACCATAACACAGGCATTCAGTTGCTTACCTTGGAATCGTCGTTTGGAATCGAAAACGTGCGTTCTAAACTTAAGATTCAAATATCACTCGCTGTAACGGTTAAGGAAAACATCGTGAAGACACCTGCACACCTTAGAGATGTATAAATATTTATAATGTCTCCGAGGTGTGTGAAACCTGTCAATCCGCACATAGCCAGCGTGGTGGACTGTGGCCTAAAACCCTCTCACTATGAGAGGAGACCTGCGCTTAGTCGTGGACCAGTAAAGTAAAGGGGTCGAAAAAAAACATTAATTGGAAATATGGTTTTATTTAATACACCCGGGGTTTGCAGAAGGATTAAAGCAACTCAAAGCGGAGCAAGTTACGTTAAGTTATATGAGCACGAATGCCAAGTTGGAATCACGAGTGGGCACTCGTTAGTATAACGTTAATTAGTTAATGACGATAATTGATATGTGGGTCCAATTTAAACTAAATGGCTTGTTTCATTAAACTTCGGATTGGATTGGATTGTAATGACTTTTGGGGTGGTACTCGCTAATATTAAAAGCAGTTTGAGGTTTTCATTATAATAGTGCCAATGGATAAGGTTTCACTCTCATAACCACACCACGTAACGACGGTGATGAAAACGAGACCTGCCAAAAACATTGTAATTTTAATCTAAATATATATAACTCAAAGGTGATTGACTGACTGACTGACTGACATAGTGAT
>DWDX01004456.1:0-11676 GCA_018245675.1 Agara michaeli | reverse complement strand
TAAAATTTAATAATGATTTAGTATTACAGTTTTTGTAGTTCTGTAGCCGTATGTTGTGTTGTTTTGAGCTATATGAAATACCCATACCAATTCTTTTACCATTGTTAATTTAAAATTGGAATTAACAATTTAATAATATTAAAGTATTCTGTAAACAACATAGGTACAGCATATAAAATTATGACTCACCTGCTCTACTAAAATTAGTCATGTTTAAATAAAAATGTAATTTTAAGCCAAATTTGCAAACCTTCATATGTTGTCTATAGATTTTTTATAAGAAATAAGTGATTTTATTTCGTATTGTTTTTGTTTATAAGAGAACGCAAGATTGAATTGAGCGTCGTTAGGCCAATAACAGCCGGAAGTGACGTCATCGTCCAGCTGACCGCGTTTCCCCGTCCTGCGACATTTTCCGTTCCTGACGCAAGCGCCCTCTATTGTCCCTGATCATTTGCAGATCAGTTCTGTTCCAATTGACACCGACTGCTCTGTTGCAATAGACACGATAAGAATCGTACTGACCTCTTAAACATCCTATTAGAAATGTTTACTGTTTCACAAAAGAAATAAAGACTTGTGAGTTTCATATTTATTATTGATTATCTTTCTAAGATTCCAACTTGATTAGTCTTGTTTAGGATGCTCGAAGTCTTTGAGGGTAGGTTTTGTATCTGTGCTTTTTTCTTCAGCCCAGCAAACAGGCAGACGGGCCACCTGATAGGAAGTGGTCACCGTCGCCTGTGGACATTTGCAACATCCGAGGAGTCGCCAATCCGTTGCCAACGTTGTTCATAAGAGTTATACATTAAAAAACGCGAGAAATCCCTAAACAAACCGTTCTAATTTGGTACGCGTGAACAAAAAAACTATAACGGAATCGTAACGTAAGGTAACGTAACGCTGCGTTGCGTGTCGAGCGAGTTATTGACGTGCATCTCCCGGACATCATCAATCTCCGAGCGAAACAGCTGTAGAAGGAGTTCCACCGAATGTTATATACAATAGGGCATATATTCCCATGTAAGACGCCCGGCTGCAGTGCCGCAGGGATGAGGATGAATCGATTCTGGCCAGCGAACGAATCGATTAACTCAATTAATATTCGAACGCGGATATTCGGTTGGTAATTGGAAAATGTGTGTGTCTTT
Organism: Agara michaeli; assembly: GCA_018245675.1. Taxonomy (NCBI): domain Eukaryota; kingdom Metazoa; phylum Arthropoda; class Insecta; order Lepidoptera; family Hesperiidae; genus Agara; species Agara michaeli. Next base: position 10,525 of record DWDX01004456.1, on the reverse strand, counting down.
GCTCACTGGCGAATGATAAACACAATTTTAAAGTTTTTAAATAAATATAGCGTTAACATAATTTTTCTGAGCGAAAGATTTCATTAATAATGTCTTTCTTATACTGCAATATCGACATAACATAGGTTGGTAATATGGTTTTATAGCATCGATGCGGGTGATGTATTTGTTTAATTATAAGAAAATTGACAATATTAACGTACATGTAAACGACGTCATTGAAGGTGTAGTCGGAAAATTAAAAGACGAAAAAAACGGCGCGCTTCGTCTGCGATTAAATACGCTAGTGTGAAAAAGGTGTCAGTCCTTGGTACGGTTGTTTGAAAGTTGGTCGATTTTCCACTGCATTTCCTATTTAAAGATAATTAATCATAATAGATGTTCTATGCGTGTTGCGTGTGTTTTTAATGATTGTCCGTTGAACTCCATACAAATGTCTGATATACTAGTCCATTTGATTATTTAAGAATATTTATGGTGATGAAATTAAGTCGCAGCAACCAGGAAAACGAGCGGTCCTTGAAGGACAGTAAATAGGACAATGTTATTGAGGGCATAACGTTTTAGACGGCAAATGCAGCAAGCATATTTTATGTTAATCGCACCTTTAACGATCAAACAGTGATAACATTGTATGAACCTAGGCTTGAGCATGTCGCATAAACGTGAAAATAATGTGAGTTTCAATGTTAATCGTTAAACCTCATCGAGAGCCTTAAAGCTTTACAACATCACGGAGACAGGTTTGGCTATTAATCTGTATCTCGAGCAATTTGACCCGGACAAGCGTAGTTTAAAGACGTTCTACAACCAAAAGTAATAAGGAGATTTTTTTAAAATATAAATGTGGAATGCTAAAGATCCTCACCTTGCATCCTTCGCAAGTAAACGCGCCGAAATGGAAGCCAGCCGCCGGCTCGCCGCACACTTTACACTTTTGGTTCATCTGGAAGAATACAATTAAATACATTGTAACAAACACCAATAGCTTTAATAAAACTTAATTAGTATTCACTTAAACATAGCACTAACATTTCAAATACTGATAAGTCCAAGGAACATAGATGTCTAATAAGAACAGATTTTTATCCATTTTATGCATATTTACCTAATTTAAATTGATTATGGGGATACGCAATCAGAGAAGAGATGAACACAATTACAGAAGTTTTCCAATTTATTGCTAGAGAAACAATGGCACTGGTACTATTACGAATATTGTATGCCAGAAAACAAAAAAAATCTAAATTCTAATTGAAATCAACAAACAATGAGATACGCACTTTCATCTAGGATTTATGATAACTAAATGATTCTAAATTCAAAATAAAACCCAGGAAGGTAAGAGGCGCGGGCAATTCCAAATTCAAATAGAAATTATACATAGAACAAAGAGACGCACATTTGTAAATAGAATTCTTGTCACCAAAACACTGAAACAGTTCTAAATTTAAATTGCAATAGTTTCAGCAACAAAGAAATATTGCAAACGCGTGAAACGAACCAATATGTATGTCGCTTATCGGTGGACATTAATGAGTACGCAACTGAAAATCGCCACAGAAACCCAATTCGATGTTAATACGCCGTGACCGAGTTGCCATTTCCAATCAGTCATTTAGTTGTTAATTTCGAGGAGCATGGTGCATGTTATTGAATGCGTTGCCGATAAATCGCTTTTCGAGTAACCATTAGTTCGGTATATCGATTCTATGTACATATATACGTACTAGTACCTAACATTATTTTTAATAAAAGTTTTTTTTTTGTATATACTGCTAATTTTTAAATAAAATCAATCAATGTAGCAAATTACTTTGAGGACGAACTTTCATACAGTATCAAATCGTAATTCCACTGAATTCACCTTAATAACTAATCTCATAACCATTATTATTGTTGTATGTAACTTATTTAATAAAAACACACCAATAATAAAGTGGCCAAATGCCAGCCAGTCAAATAATAAAAGAAATATGCAATAGGTGTACATCGGATAGAAGGCGAGCAGGAGGTTAGAATCTTACGTCAAAGTCAGATTTAATTTAAATATTTTCTTTGAAAATATTTTTTTATTCATAAATGATTATGTAAAAAATAAAATCGATTAATTTTTATTACCTTCCAATTAATCTTCAACGAATAATTTGGTAAAAGAAAACCATTTATCTATGTGGTAATATTCCTCGCTGTATAGCAACTAAACTATTAGGCGCACTGGTGAGCCTGATAGTTTAGTTGCTATACAGCTTCGTGTGTATAAGGCTTCGTGGCACACGCCTATTTGAATTTTAAAGAAGCTCACACTGCCACGTGTCACGCCAATAATATAGTACGTAGGTGCTTACCCGTTAGTAAGCATCTACTGAATATCTATAGTAAAATCGCAGTTGTAAAAGAATTGGAAATTTAATTTTTTTTTTGGAACATACCTACACAGATTTGAATCCAATGTATTATGATAATTATGAATATGTAGCTGAGATTATGAACGTTTCGTGTTTTAGTGTATATTCTTTGCTCTTTAAGAAAGTATGCAACAATTTAAGAACTTTTTAATTGAGCCAGTCTAGATGTTTCGTCTTAATAATTATTATTTTTAGCGAGAATGTACTTTGTCGCTTAAGCCTTTTTTCTTTCGCACGTGAGCTGAAGTCGGAGAATAATTTGAATATATTGTTATTACGTTACCAAGACAATAAGTCAAGCTTTTTTTATTAAGTATGTGAAATACGACGGACGACGCGCGGTGTGTGTTGACGATAATTATCGTTTAAACTTAATGTTATACCTTTTTAAACCTGTTACACCTTTTTAACTGTATCTTTACCTTTTTATGAAGAGGGAAGTGAGCAATAAATTTCAAAATTAATATTATTAAACGACTTCAAAATCTCTGAGTAGAATGAAAAATTAGTTTCTTAAACTGTTGTATGAAGTATGTATTGTATATAATGTGTAATAATTTTTAATGAGTAAAGCCATCTCACTTATTACAGTCATAGCTTTGAAATTGTTGTTTAAATTCAGTAGCGAGATGAAAGTGTGTTGGAGGTCAAAAACATCATATCTTAGAACAGATTAAAAAAAAAATCGTATAAAATTGAAATCTATCGTATGCGGTTTAAATATGTCAAGTATGCATTGAACAGTCTATTGATAACTACACAAGTATTTAAATCGCCGGCAAGGAAGAAATAAGGCTTCACGAAACATTCATCCAAACATTACGTAAGCGGGCATGTAATATCTGCGCCCCAACAGAACGCCATAAAGATCCCATCCATTACACACCGAGGCATCGGTACGTCAGAATACACCTGTAAAACTATTGAAGGGGCAGAGTGGACAGAATGAAAGACAAATCGCGATCGCAACAAACCAGCACGGAGTCGAACCCGCGCCGCGGCGGGCGCTCGTCGTTTATCTGCGAACAGCGCGGCCGTCGCGCGATCATTATGCCGCTCTAACACTGCGGCGGACCTCAGTTTATTTATACATTTATTAATAAAATCGATCAAAGCTATTATGGAAATTTTTCAAATGCACCCACTACTGCTTTATTTGCTGGGTATAGGTATAAAAAGGCACCAAAAAATAGAAACTTAGTCATAAATCTAGTTTAATAGGCGTGCTAACGTGCTTCACTTGTAAATGGCATTTAAAATAATTACCTAGTTATTGTTAAGGTATTTAATATTCGTAAAGTTCCAGATTTGAACTTCACATCCCCGGATTAACATTTGGTAAATATCTGAATAGTATTTGATTACGAAATATAAGAAAAGAAATAAAATTTGTCTTTTTTATCTTTATTCTAGCTCTTGTAACTCTATTGCATATTTTCATCTTTTCTAAATTTAAGTACTATAAAACACTGTATGTGATTATTTATCTCAATTTTTAACTCGCGAATGATTCGTTAACAGAATCTCTTTAGGTATTCCGTTCGTTCACGTTCGCGTGCGTGACGAATTCGCGCAACGAACACGTCGACAGTGTGACACAACGGGCACAGGTGGGTCGGTATCGTTCCCGGTATACGCTAATGTATGTCCGAGATGCGCAGATAGCGCTATGGACGGTCGGACGGCTCAACTGTTGATGTTTGTATATGTTTGATTTATAATTTGCGATCTTGATACACTCCGATCCCATACTCGCGAGTGTCGGTATATGTGTAAAGAACTTACATGTAGCATTTCTTTAATTTTTAATCTGTGGCTTTAGCTAGGGCATAGTCTGTAAGCCCATTTGTAGTCTATGGATACCAAATATGGCAGTTCCACGAAATGAAATAGTAATTGTAAAGAAAGAGGACGAGTGAAATAATTAACTTTATATACGTATGTAGTAGGTAATTGAATTTTCGTCAGTGTAGACGTTTTAATACTAATAACAAATTGAGGTATTTCAGGGAGGGGGGGGGGAGTGGTAGTATATAGAGGAAACCCGCCGCCGCCGCGAAGTATCAATATATAAATGTTTATATAATCAGACATTTTGACCAAGGCACTTATCACTAGCACGAAATATTAGAATCAGATGAATTGGTTAATGAATGGAAAGCAAGCTGCAAAACAATTTCATACTGTAGCGACTATTTAGAACTGTATATTATTGCAATAACATTTGTCAATATAATTAATTGCCATGCAGATTAAATAAAAAAAATCGACATAATAACCGTCTTAAAACAGAGTCAAATCCGTATCTTTTTTTTTAAATTACATGATTCCTGTGGTGATAAAATTAACAATTGAATTTAATAATATCTAATTGTAAATAAAAATAATTTGATGTTGGTTATAAAATCTTCAGTTCAAAAGTCTGAAGTGCACAAGAGCGTCAGTTGATCGGGTCGCCGCTAATCGTTTGCATCTCGGCGCGCGCTCGTTCTCTCGTAAATCACGCAGCGTGGCGCCACTATCGCCGCTTGTCGTCCCCTCTAAATTAGACCGAACACGAGCACCCCTGCTCGCTACGATCGTCGTCGTATGGTTTACCATAAATCTGTGATGACGCTGCAGATGATGATGAATAAGCTTAGAGATATTTACTGCTCTCTGCCTACCCAGTTAGCGACCTGGCGTGATGGTATAATAGTAATAAAAGATTCATAGGTGATCAGGTAATCGATGTATATCTAAAAGGATATGTCTTGATTGCTTCATTATCGCTTAGTTTAAATTATTGAAGCTAGAAATATGTTCGCCGTAGGGGGTCAAATAAAAAAAAAAATTCGCCAATTTTGAAATGAGCCCTATAAAAACCGGTTTATAACTTTTTGGTTAGAAATAAAGAAATACGTGTTTCAACGATTTTCAGAAATCAACTCCCAAGGGGGTAAAATAAGGGAGTAACGTTTACGGTTACGTGTAGGATATTTTCTCTACCTTCCGGCCAACCAGCTAACAGCCAATTAACAGTATCATTAATATGAAACAATGTGAAATATTTCGTAATTCTGAGAGAATTATCTGTGTGGTAAGCTTTTTCATAGTAATCATTAGTGACGGGAGCGACCTTAACACTGAGACTCTTCGACCTGTATAGTTCAATTTTATCATAAAATCAGTTTGTATCAGCGCGTCTAATTACCGCGCGGATGACCGTGTCCAATTTATAATTACGACGCATATTGTGAATGGCGATACACGTGCATATAAACATCGCGGGGACGCGGCGTTAGCACTTCGTTGGGACTGTAATTATTAGTTTGTTATATTTTTAACGAACTCCTTTGCTAACTTGAAAAAAAAAGCACCGAGTACCAAATATCTAGACGTGCTTTTCTACATTCATCACTCTCGTCATACATACACGCCGGTTTCTTATACGTAAGATTAACATTTCTTACACGGCCTGCTCTTATACGTAATTCTGTTGAGGCACTTGTAGCTTTGACGTCGTAGCAGATTGAAAACGATCTGTGAAGTTAAGCGACCTAGTGACGGCTTTTGGACAGGTCATCGCTAGTAGCAAGTTTTTGTAAGCGTTTTTCATTCCCAACAATTCGCAGTGAAACGTATGGTGATGTCAATTTTGCAATCGATAGCGCTGTGCCTACATTTTTCAACTAAACTGGAATAAGACTAGGAATGGGACAGTTACCGTCAGTGTCCAGTATTATGTGGTAATGGGATTATTTTAGTTATAATATACATACATGAGTTTATAAATGCCATTATGCATCATTTGATTGGACATTTCAACAGACGTTTTTCGTATCATTCGCAAAGGGGTCAACGGCCTTCGAAAGACGAATACCGCGCGATCCGAATCACGAGTATTCGAGCATATAACTCGAGTTAGCAGATCGATTCCCTTCCTACACGGCTTAATTAATTTGTCAGTTGCGTCCGATGCTTTTTTTAACGTACCCTTTACCGCTGAGACGCTGCAAAGTATTTTGAACTCGATAAATAAAGCGATAAAATTGAAAATTGAATAACCTTTTTCATATCCCAACTTTCCTCCAGTAACACGACGTTCGATCAATTTGCAGATCAAATTGTATCAACGTAAGGTTGCATTTCGTTGTCGCATATAACTCATTTGTAAAGTTGGTCATCCGTGTAACCCGAAAAGTTATATTTCGATTGAAAATAAATCAAGATCCGCAAAGAGTTGTCACTGGGTCATTTATCTCCGTTATCATCTAGACATGAAATTATCATATTAATTGCAGGATACCCTGTTGACGGCGGATTAAAAGTTTGTTAAGCGTTGAGAGGTTTCATCGCCGAAGCGTTTAACGTGGGTGTCGGAGACGTGAGATGTGTGCAGTCTTTAAAATTAAAGTCGAAAATATAAAAAGGGTCGATGATCTTACACATATTAGGGTAAAAAATAATTGGAAAAGCCATTAAATTAATCTGCAAAACCATAACCCATAGTGGCTTTTTTTTAAGTGTATGTTGGGAGACTACACCTTAGATAACATTATAGAGATATAATAAATGAAAAAGTACATTGTCTATTTTTGCGTCTTCACGTCAAAATAGCTACAGATATTGGTTAAGTTTGGTATGTAACTTTGGTATGTAACCCCTAATTGTAAAAGGGTTTTATACATTTTAATAACTATCGTTCACCGGATATATGGCTTTATTCAATGACTGATTTTTGCTATATCTATCTTTTCTAATCTACGATTTGATATAGGTCTCACTTACTAATGACAAAATTTTAGTCAATCATGTAGTTGTGTAATTATGAACGGAGAATACATGCGCAAAAGCAGATCATAATAGAACCTCTAACACAGCCTACACACGATTGTTCCGTAGTACAATGTTCTAAGAGAATAATTTGGTCGGCGACACGAGTGCGGAAACGTAGCTCACCGTTGGAGCACCACAAATCGATGCATGTGTTCGGTGTGATGGGCCGCGAGCGTGTGAAGCGGGCCGCTCTGTCATTTGCCGACCATTATTGGCCCCGGCGCGACCTCCGTGGGAATACGGGCTTTATGGGAGAGCCATAGCTGCCACGGGCCCGGAATTGGGTGACATGCCCGATGATGTTTCAATTCTGTTTGCCAAGTGTGAGTTTCACAAAAATGTTCGAATTACTTCACCGTCGCGTAAATCGAGCGAATGCCAAACGCGTCGAGTAGCGAGCGTGAGTTGTGAGTTGCTTTGGATTATTTTGAACTGACAGGTGTTTGTCTGCAAGTTTCAAACAGTAATTTAATTTAGTTTTCAATCAATCAAACGATACCGTATAAGATTAGTTATGGGAGAAGAACAAACGAGCAAGCAGCAGTCACAAGTGGGCACTACCTGCATAGTCTCCTGCAACTAATACACCATGAAAACAAATCGTGTGTCTGTTTAGTAAATAGCTTGTATTAATGTATCAAAGTATTTATGCCATTTGGAGACAAAAGTCAAAATTTCTGTATGAATATAGAAGAAACACGTCGTGTCTGTATGTTACGTGATAGAATAATATGTAACATCACACCTGTAATCCCCTAAGGGGTAGGCAGAGGAGTGTCGTACACCCCCACAATTCACCAGTTACGTTTAAGTCCCACAATGGAATAGGTGGTGAGCCTATTGCCATGCACCCTAATAATATACAAGATTAATACCTATATCGTTGGTCCTGAACCCAAGTTATATAGATCTTGTGCTATAGTAACTAAATCACAACAGATAAAATATATTATACCTACTGATATATATTTGTAACTTATATACTTAAATAACTTTATACCCAGAAATATAACGAATATTTATTTTCATCAACACAAATAGGTACTTTTCCTGGATTCAGCCCTCAGCTTGAATAATTACTGGACAAAGAAACCAGGCTATAAATATTGAATAATTTCATATGAACGCCTCTTATTAATCTGTGACTACGTACAAAATGGTTAAGTAAAAAAATGGTCAATAAAATGTTTTTTAATTTTAATCTGTGCTTATGCACTTTATAATGACATTGACGATGACGTCTGAAAAACAACATATTATACTAGTCCATATTTTGCTTAGAGATATTATTTAAACCGACTTACAAATAAAAAAAGTATAAGACTAACGTATTGTTAAAATACTTAAATCTTCACTAGCGTCAGTCATCTAATTCATATTTGATTTCACTAAACTATTCGTTTTCAAATTCGTAATAAACGTATTTCGATATATTTGATGGTGTTTTAATTTTTATTGCGATAGTAAAGCAGTAGTGTTACATAAACAAAAATGTCCACTAATCACCAATCAATATTTTGGAAATCATTTTACTTCGGTAAAATACGACGTTGATTTAATGGCTTATCCGTTACAGTAAGTTATAATAAAATATATAACAGATGTAATTAATATAATCAGATATTAAAATAAAATTTTTGGCGTTAATTTTTAGAAAAATAATGGAGTCAAAAATACTCATAGATTTTCACGACAGCTTTTGTATGGAATTGCTTTAATGGATTACAAGTCTTGTCTTAGTAAATTTACTTAAATAACTTCCCGTTGCCTAAATTATATTTCCGAATAAATGAAGTGTTGAGGCTTTAACGTATTCTTATATAAACGTGCATCTGCGTAATATTAAAATACTGAATATATATAACACAAAATTAGTGAGCGTTGGTTACTATGAAAATGGTTGTACTAAAGTTGTGAATGTTGACTATCTGTTGTAAAATGTGCAATGAGATTTATCGCAATAAATTGATAATTTCCAAACAGTAATTACACTTATTCTGTTCATTTATTATGCACCTACGTGTTACTTCCACAAAAGATAAATTGTTAAAAGTCACTTTTTAACCGACTTCAAAAAAAGGAGGAGGTTCTCAATTCGTCTGTATTTTTTTTTGAACATCGACCGAATATTAACATTATATATACATAAATTGGTAAAATATAATTGTTATTTTAAAAGTACCGGAGCGTAACTCGGGTACGTCCATTTTGCTTAGTAGGCACCTTTAGCATCTTTCCAATGTATGATCCTAAGCAGATCCAAATAAAGTGTTTGATTATGATTTAGGACCTGGCTTGACGGTATTTTGTTGTTGTTGTTGTTGTTGTATTATGATTTGAAATCGTGCCAATTATAGCCTAAGTCACTCACCAGCCCTTCAATTATGTCCATGCAAAAAATCACACCAATCACCGAGTACAAATAAACAAATAAAAAACACATTCACATTTATACTAATATAGATATAAGCCAGTGATGAAAGCATATTATATTGAGCTATGCGTAGGTATAATAGATGCACTCAAAATAATATTGATGAGGTCGATAATCCGTTTCTATGCAAGATTTATTCCCATCAGGAATATTTCAGCGCATATCAACAAACGTGAGACGTCTAACAAGGCAGATTTGATTACCCGCATTCTGTTGGTCGTGATACGTAGGGTTGCTATTTCTGGTTTAAATATACATAGAAACGAAGATAGAATTTAATTAGAAATCAATACCTAATGTACTATCCTATCAATTATGGATGGATGTTTTAAGCGCAGGCGTTTTACAGCACTAAAGTATTAAAAAGAATTTAGAATTAGGTTATGGAGTTCTTAGTATAGTACCCTCGCTATATTTAACGGCTCATCAATGATAATAAATTTTAATGTTAATAATGAAAGACAAGCGTTTTTAAACTATGATTGGTAACCCTTACAATTCAGTAATAGTAAACAGTTCATCTCTAAGTTTACAATAGGGTACGCACGTGCGGCGCCGGGGCGTGCGTCGCCGTCGCGTCGCACCGTCGGAGCTGGGAAGTAATTAATTGTTCATTGTAATATATCTTGTTAATAATATAAGAAGCGTTTGGGTTGTACGTATTTGTTATAATCGTTGATCATCGCGTCAGTTCGATATATAAAAACTAGCCGTTACCCGCCCGCTTTGCTGGGCGTATGATACGATTTTTTTAAATATTTAACGCCCCCGCAAAACCCCTTGTGGGCGGAATTTCGTAAAATCCGTTCTTAGCTGACCTCTACATAGCAAAAGTAATATTCCTACCAAATTTCAAGTCTCTAAG
>DWDX01004455.1:0-11677 GCA_018245675.1 Agara michaeli | reverse complement strand
CATTAGCCGAAGGAACTTCGTTCCTACCTGGTGTCCCACGACATCACTAATTAATTTTTTTGCTATGTACTTACGGTACCAATGACAAAAATCCAAGCATAATGCTTATAATGCCTTGTTATGACTATTACTATCGTAGATACATAATACTTATTAATACATCCACAAACATCTTTATTATCTATGGACTGGTATCAAGAAAACTGTTAGATTTCATAAAAAAAAGTATCACGCCTATATTGTCTATGGTCTTGTACTAAGGAAAGGTTTTCTTTGTAAATAAAAAAGAATCGAAGTCTATTCCAGATTTTCGAGTGATCAGTGTGACCGTGTTGTTACACTGTAAACGTAAGAAACATCGAGAGTGGACGCTAATGGCGAGCTAAATTCGAACACACGAGCGTGGTGCACAAAGCGCTCCTTTTTTACTAAATCGACTTTTTTGTACTCAGCATGTTTGAAAACATTAGCGCAATGTTGATGAAAAAATAGTAGGTACCTACTTAGTATTAACGTTCGACTATTGTATGTTTTGTCTCCGTCCCGCTTATGGTACTTATACCATGAGAGAGTAGATAATACTTTTATCCATATTGTACTTTTTAAGTTGTTAAAATTGCTGTAATTTCTTTAATTTCGGTGCAATAAAAGAAAGAAATAATAAGTAGATATTTATTTTTGATTATAAAAGTCAAATATTAGGTAGAAGTAGAATAAGGGAGATACCTATACGTTCCGCATCTAGATCCAGTAGCCTCGGTGTATTAATAGGTACAATTTACACATAAATCTACCATCAATTCATCCTATGAGGTTTATCTCAAGTAGATTTCCCGCGATAAGAAATAAGATATAAGTAGAAATCCCTAAAAGACCCTTCTTATTGTAATTATTTGCAATTGCAATCATATAAAAGAATTCTGATTTAAAAACATTCAAAACATAAAAATAAGGAATGGAAGTATAAGTACAAAATATAAGTTAAGACACGGCTCTCCCATTCAAATGAGGCTGTAGCCCGAAGATTGATAGTCTTCATACGGCGCGGGCGCAGAAAACTTTTTGAAAAACTATTGATAGCTATTTATCTGAGGTTATAAACCTAAACTTAGTGGTAAGTATTACACGTAACGTCCAAACAATAAAGTTCGTAATAAAATATGCTACAAGAACAACCGCTCACAGTAAGATTCTTGACATTAAATTTGAAAGTGGCACAGCGTTTGATATGGCAGATAACCTTCTACCGCGTGTCGTGAGCAGGAAGAAATTTTGCAAATGCGTTATATCGCACGCCTACAAATGAAACTTAGATTGAATAATAAAAGCGAAGGATAACTCTTAGAGGCTGCAGTATTGGTTATTATTTAACGCACAATTCCATTATAATCATAGATGTGCTTTAATTTTTATTAAATATACGATAGTGATACTGTAGTGAATAGTGATACTGTAGTTTTATTTTTTATTCCTTATAAAATGTGCAAATCTTTTTCATATTTTTTTATCCATAAATAAAAGTATTTTCTTTTATATTCATATTATATCGATGGAAATAAATATAAGATGACAATACATAAATATACCATGACATTACTTCGAGACGCGCGCTACTATGTCCTAGCAGACAACGTGAAATATTCAACACTCTGAGACTTCTAGGAAAATTAGTCATACTTCGTGAATACTGCTTATGAATGCGGAATATGGTTTACTATTTTTTGCATTTCGAGTTTACTATTTCAACATTTACAACTTCCGTTCGATATTTACTATATATCACTTTATCGCAGTACGATCATTCATCCGCCATATTTATGACATAAATTGATTTTATCTTGCTTTTAACTAGTCTGACCATCCTTTGCGTTACAACGTCTATTCCAACGCTTATTTTATTTTTATACTATAACGGCGGGTCCCCAACGAGGTAGACAGAGTGCTAAATATCGTTATTCTTACTAATGTGCTTCTTTTACATTCATTACGTGAAATTTTTGCATTTACAAGATTTTTCTTTGTTACTTCTTTATATGTTTATGTTTAGATAAATCTTCAAAAATAATCGTGTAACCAGTCTCGTTAGTGCAAGAATATATGCCAGTGTTATTTACTGCGTTATTTAAAAAGAAAATGGTACGCCTGGCGTACACCTGCGCGTAGTATGACTCAGTGTTCCCAGAGCTGCCCGCGGCCATTCATTGATAATTTCATTTGTCACAAAATCACTCGTGTAAACTTCACCAAGCATTTTTTGTGTCTCACAAATAGACCGAGTATCATTCGCTACCTAAGTATACAGTTCAATTTGTAGCTGAACAAATATTGAGTACAGCTTCATAATTTACTTTAGATAATATATATTAGACAATGTCTCCTTAACCGTGACATTGTGGGGAATAAAACGATATACATACAACTAAATTATGTTACTAATGTTTTATTAGATTAAGTACGTAGGATTCAAATGTTGCAGTAATATTTGCAAAAGGAATGGTTGCAGCCCATTTGTTATATAGATACTCTTATTTTTTTGCTGCATATCAATAAAATCCCGATAATTTTTAAGTCATCTAAAACTATAAAACCTATAAATAGCGGCTTTCTGAGAGCAGGTAACACTTTTTTTTTACTGTCTACGATTTATTTCAAATAATGTTGGATTCACTTGAATAACGGATATCTGCAGATCAACAAAAAATAGTTTGAAAAAAGGTACCTGCGGCTGAATGTTGCCAGGGATTCCTGTAAAAATCTATTTTACAATTATTAAAAAAAGTTTTATGGAAAAGCAGATTTAAGCGGTGGGAACTTAAACAATATTACTGTTCTGTCATATAATAAAGTTATACTTTTTGTACTATAGTTGGATTGTTCTTGCTTTAAGCATTTTTAAACTAGAACATTTCCTGTGGATTATCCTACAATGACTCGTGGATATCAAAGGAAAAGTTACACGAGGCCTACGTGAGGAACCGCACGGCCCGCGAATTGAGTTACGATTTCCATACCATAAACCACCTTTCCATCGTGGACTTTGTTATTTTCCTTGTATATCCAATGAATTTAATGCCTACTTATACGTCATTATGGTTTTATCAGCGGACGTCATTACCGTTGAGGTTATATCGTAATATGGTGTTTGCACTGTATTTAGTGTTTATGGACGGTTACAAATTGGGAATAGGTGGATTTTCGCGGCAATTCTCATGTTTTTTTTATTTGGCTTTCGACTCTTCGGACTCGTCAGATTCCGGGACACCAGCGGATCTAATGACCAGAGGACCGTGAGTTACGGAGATGTCTGGAGGAGGAGTAAGTACCGTAGTGAACGCGAATAAAATATGGTATTTCCATGACCAAATATAATATTACATTGATCAAACTTGTCTGCCCAATTTAAGCTGAACGCCTAAGTAAATACATTTGAAATTAAGGAATGGACATTCAGAGTAATTTCTTTAAAAATATTTTTATTAGTTCCAGATTGTTATTTATATTTGGAATTCCTAATAGTTTCATGTTCCGTGAAATCGGGGTTGCTTAAGGTTTACCTGATAAATCCTATCTCGTTAAAGCACTCCGCGCCCAGCTTATCTGGAGCCTTGCGCGACTTAAGTTCCTAGAATTGATAAGGTTCTCATGATAAGCCCGAGGATAATAATGAGCTGTGCTTGTTTAATAGGTTTTAATCTTTTCGAGTCAGTACGTAGCATGGCTTCTCTTGGAATATGTATTGTTTATATATGAAACTACACTTATTGCGTAAGGCGTCTTTTTCCCACGATAGGCTTCAAAAATGACGTAGAAATCTTGTCAAATATTTCTTCTTTCTTCAATTTTATAGTATTTCTGCAAAAAGTGATTATGATCTCTGACGATGACAACATGGAATGCTCCTTCCTTGTGTTGTTTCAGAAACTGTCTCATTTATATTGTCTCATGTACATGCCTTTTAAATGTAACCTAACTATATACATAGACATTATAACAGTCATAATTAATAATGCCTTATTGCGTCAAGAAGGGAGATACTTCGGTCTGAATGTGGACTGCACAGGACCGAATATTATCCTGCACGATAATACATAAAGCTGTAACAATGTTGATGTGATCTTAGAATAGAAGTCGTTCAAGTTTGTGACAGAAATTATGCAGCCGTTAGTTCGACTATAAATGAACAACGAACAGTTTAGCAGCAATATGGTTTTGATGGAATGTTCTGGAATCAATCGATGAGAATTACCTATCTTGGTATTATAAAATTTAAGTAGGTGGCTACCTCAATAGCATGTTGGCTTCTTCCTTATCGGAGTCGAAACTGCCGATTGACTTAGCTCACATACCCTTAATCAAACATTGATTTTAACTTTTGACCGGCCTCGTGTTCGAGTGGTTAGAGACCCTGACTGCAAAACCGGAGCTCGAGGATTCGGTTTCCACCCAGGATAAACATTTGTGTGATGAGCAGTTCTGTGTTTAGTCGTAATAAAAAAATCCATATAAGTGTTATATCGCATGTATATATGTATGTTTATCAGCTGTCCGGTTACCATAACACAGGAATTCAATTGCCTAATGTGTATGGAATTGTTCCCAGTTATTATTACTAATTATTTGTTTACTGAATGTTTTTTAAGTTGTTAGTTCTTTGTTGATTTGTTTGGGCCGATATGCTCGGCCAGCGACAAAGTCCTTAAAATGAATTTAAAAAAGCAGCACTATGGTCACTGACACGGCGCCCGTTCGCCCCGTCTGGAAATGACCCCGTTACCAAAAATGGTGCGCGTAGGCTGCAATAAAATAAACATTACTAAAATAAAAGTACTCGAAAGCTACCGTTTAGCTTGCGGTCCAGTTCGTGGGCACTCTGGTACGTGTTAATAGATGTTTATTTGGATGTACATTGTAAATTAGCACCAATTTACATGGAAGTTTATTTTTAAATGTGCCGGTTATTTTGATACCGGAAGAATAATATCTAAGACCACTAATCATGTTTTACGACTTCGCGGCGAATGCGGAGTGTGGTTCTTTTTTGCCACGCTTATATTATTTTTGCTTTTGTATTTGTATTTTTTGTTCTGTATATTATTGTTATCATTTCTGTTGTTTTTTTTATTTTTTTGATTGTATTTTTTTTTATCTTTTATTATAATATGTATAATCTACGTCAATTATATTTTGAACGTTAAGTTTTGGCGAAATGAATATGTATTACTTTCTTTCCTTCTAATGTGTAGTGTACTCTAAAATTTAAGCAGAATCGAATTGCGAAGACCGTAAGCTTCCATCCATTCCTGGGGCAACACTAAGACGAAGATTTTCGCCAAATCGTTACCGATGCAGACTGTCTAGTATTGGAAATCCCCGCTATTCTCATTTTCCCGGATACGTACTTGGAATTATTCAAAACACGAATGAATAAGCACTTTCTAGGCAACGTTAGTGTATGTCAGACCGCACGTCACTTATCGTCAGCTGAGGTGGTGGTCAAACGCAAGCCTATTGGGTATGTCTATACAAATAAATAAAATTGGAGTTTATGTTTGTAAAATTAAAATATCCGCTTTTAACTAAATGCATACGTTAGCCTCAACTTTTGAGAGTCGAAAAGGTCTTTTAGGTATCTTTCTTAATTATCTTTTGTGCGCTTCAGTTGACTGACCGACTTAAGACAACCGGTCGCGCGGGAAAATGTCGATATAAAACTGCGATTTGTAAGCACAGATAATAAAGTCCGAGAAGTAATGCTCCGCTAAGATCGTCTCGCATGCTAATGTTAACAAAGCATTTATAGGTTAGTTTTACTGGTGTTTTATAGGCCACCTTATTTAAATTCAATGTTTACGTGCAACTATTGAATATTCAAGTTGAATTGAATTGTAGTGGTTGGCTGCTACTGTCCAATGGCTGATTCGGAGGGAATGTTGTTACCGTTAAATTGACCTTTTTGCTTGCGCCCTGATTGAGAAGCTGTCTCCAATACCGGTGTGCATAGATAAGAAAAGAGACGAATGTAGAAGAACAGCATAAGGAGTATAAGCAAGGATATCACACTCGGTGCCTGCCTACCCCGTTATATACCTGGTCTAAAGGTATAACAATAAATCTGTTATGGTAGATTTTCTCATGTAAATTACAAATGAAGACTAAATCTCTACATATAAATTTTCAGTCTTCGTATGTTTGTGTCCGCATGACTCGAAAAGTTGTCGCTTAATTGACTGACATTTTTATATAACTTTGCAATTCTACCTAAGAGTGTCTGTATATACTTTTTTTATTCAAATTCAGAAGAGAAACGGAATTTTCAAGCATTTTCCCTTTTAAGTAACTTTTATTTCTTAGCAGAATATAAAAAAGTTAATCGTTTATCTAAAAGCTTTTTTTTTACAATCTGTGCGATAAACACTAACCAAACAAATTTTATCTCTATTACCTCAGTATAAATTTGCATGCACATTGAACATTATAATTTCACAGATAATTATCTCATTATGCAACCATAGCTATTAAATTTACCGCTTAAACCAATAGCTATGCAACCATACAGACAAAAAATTCAGAGGATAATTGTATGTGTAAAAATTTAAATAAGTACGTTAGAATCCGTCGAAATATTCTACTTTTAAATTTATATTTCTGTTCTTTTGTATGATTGTTGTGTTTTCTCTTTGTTATGTTTTATTATTTTTTTGTGTCAAATTCAAATGGTTTTATTCATCATAAGGTAAATACATACACTCAGTGATAATTAGTGTATTAAACTATGTGTCAGCGGAAATGAATTATTTTCTTTCTTAAATGTCCCACTATTTACCTTCTTACGGGAAGGGCACAAGGTTATTAGGTGTACGCGATGCAATGGTCACACGGACTTACGAAGTCACAATGTTTGCAATTAAACAAGTTTGCGCAACTCGGTGCTATTACCGCACCTGGGTATGCCATTCATCCGCACTGCTCCTTCTGTGGACACATTACCATCTTACTATGGCTCACTGACAACTGCCTTTTATATCTTTGTTGTCACAATGGACATTTTATGGGTTAATGTCAGTTTGTTTGTTTTTAATTTCCCCCTTTTTTTTCTCTAATAGTGGCCAGTTCATTCCTAAACTAAACCTTACAATCAACAGGACTGCTTGAGACGGCTTTACGTTATGATTTTCGTGTTTTGTTTATGTTTCATACTAGGGCAGAACTCTACTTCGTGTTAATACCTAATGAACGACAAAATAGAGGAACACGAGTCAAGCCACGGCTAAAACTCATGTATTGTATACATTTCCGCATACAACACTCGCAATAGACACAAAGCAGTGCACGTGTTCATGTTTACGACTATCTGTGCCGCTAATGGTCGCGCAATTTACGATTGCAATCATTTCTGCAAGTTTTTCAACGTTACATCAAGCGTTCATACAGTATCCCCATGGAACTGATAGAACTAGTGTGAATAACAGGTGATGTCAATCATGTTCCAAATTTAAAATTAAGCAACAGACTCTGAAACCGTGGAAAAATTAAAGGAAATAGTTGTATTACGACGATGAGTGGAAAAAGCCAAAAATAGCCAAATATGCAGTTAAATTTAAAAAGGCACGGACTATAAGTCTGTGAAGTTGAAAATATAAATAAAAAAAATTACAATAAAATATATGTATTTAAAAATATATGTCACGTGTAACAAAACTACAAAAATACATAGAGAGACGTAGACGTGGACAGTCGCATGGAGGGGACATAACGTTTTTCTGTTATATCACGAATGTGCAATCAATGATCAAAAATTGACACATTTACGGATATTTTATAGACGCGGAGAAAATGCATTTAGGAATCTATGAGGCACGGATATGTGAGATCATCCTTGTCTCTAATTTAAGGGTCGCCATGCTAAAATATATCCATGCAGTGTGGTAGTTAGACACTTTCTATCAATCGGAGAGAGAGAGAGAGAGAGAGGAGAGGAGGTTCCCCAACCGCATACCTGAAGTTAAATATTAAATATATAATCGCATTTGTTATCAACAAATTACGTTCATGGCTGATAAACATTACATGCAAAGTAGTGTTTGCGTGTTTTTAGTAGGAATAGTTTTGTGCGGAAGTCGAAACAGCTAAAATATAGTTAATGGATATTTGCGAAACTCAAGGCTATTTCGCACTAGCGTGTAACGTGGCTTGTTTACCACGTAAAGGAACCGTTGCACTGCGACCAAATAAACTGAAACGATCCAGAACTAACAGAAACATGTGAGAATTACGTATCTGCAATATTGAGGCTGTTTTTTTTACCCACGGCATTTCCTTTAAAACCGGCCATCAGTAACTTACTTACAATGTAATATTAAATGAAAATTGTCATAGTTACGTAACATCACGCCTGCAATCCCCCAAGGGGTAGGCAAAGGAGTGTAGTACACCCCCACAATTCACCAGTTACGTTTAGGTCCCACAATGGAATAGGTGGTGAGCCTATTGCCATGCAGTGCAGTGAGTATTCCTTAATGTCAGTCTTATCATAGGTCAAGGTCACAGATGTCTTCACTCTTGAGGATTCACAAAATCTGTTCGCACAGGAGAAAAACAAATGGGGTCTATAGGGTCAATACAAAAGGAACTCCTGAGTCAAATTAGGGCTGATCGAGTAACGGAAAGAACAAGAACCTCCAACATCCTCGGTGAAATATAAGTTCCAATCAAAGAGCTGGGCTATTACGGTGACGGCGGTCGGATCTAATCGTGTTTAATGCCGGCGGCATTCCGCAGCTAATTGTGCGTTACGGTAAGGGACAAAGTGCTCTAATCCCGGCCCGCTAATGGTCGAGACCGGGGCGTATTGGACACGGCCGGGGACGGACTTTGTTATTACCATACCCCTCTGGTTATCGAGGACCGTGGGTTACTTCCAAATAGGCACAGAGTACAAATTAACAGAGGCGCCATTTAAATTTCAATCCAACAAATAAATGTCAGCCGATTGGGGAGCATGTCCAAACGCTGTTGTATAATACGAAGCAACTTTAAATGATATTAGAATATTTATACCGTTACCCAATATTATAAACGCATCGGTTAATCAACTCAACACTTGCCGATGCCAAACGAAATCGATTGAATTTGAATTTTATTGCAATCAGCGCATAATTAATTAATTAATATTCAGCACGGGCGTAATATGCACGCGAGTGTTACAGTCAAAAGTGATGTAAGCGATGGATCGTTTTCTCGCCCATTGTCTGCTAATTATTATATATTACGATCACAATACGATGTTCATTGACAACCGGTGTAATTTATTGCGCTCATTATAATAGACGGTTGTAATAAATCGCATAATGTCAAGTTTGCGTTACAAACATCACCTACAGTTGCATTAACAGTCGAAATTTGAAAAGGGATTTTTTAAACAACCGACGTGGGTGTGTTGCAAGCGTATTTGTTTAATTTTTTCACTATAATATTTATTACAATAATGTTGCAATTGCTTGTAATGTTTCTGTTTTTAATTTGTATGTGTGCTGTGTGTTTCCGAATAAACGAATTTTCTATCATTCTTTTTTTGCTTTCTTTATAAGTGAGTTGACGGAACAGTAGTGCCGCGATCATAATATATAAATTTAATACCATCACGCCATGTCCCTAACGGGGTAGGCGAAAAGCACCGTGCCGAATATCTCCGTCCTTACAAAGCTGACGCTCTTCGTGCGGCGATAGTATTCAAAGGAAACGCTTGTAGTTGTAAAAAGGATATTCAATGTAATCTTTGTCGACCGCCTCCGTGCAACTTAGTAATTACACCGCGCTCGATCGGGTGATAAATCAACAGAACCGAAACAGAAGATGCAGGGACGAAGGGCGAGGCTCGCCGAAACTGTTCATTACCGAATTTGCATATGACAGCGCGATCGAAAGGAAAATCACCCGGAAATATTGTTCATCGGACAATAATTCACTTTCCATTGAATCGATCGATCGATCACTATCGATCTCCGGAGGTATTTACGGGTCGCGTTATGGCAAGTAATGACTTCGGCATCGGAACGCCTTTTATTTTGTTACTAGCCGCTTTTGCCCGCGACTTCGTCCCGCTCCCGCCCCCTTGATCCCCGTTGGGGGCGGAATTTAATAGAATCCGTTCTTAGCTGATCTTTACTTAGCGAAAGAAATATTCCTGCCAAATTTCAAGTTCAAGTTGAGACACTGTATACATAGATAGATATAAAGCTTCGCTTAATACTTAATTATAAGTATTGGATAGCCTAGTGACTTATTACGAGCATTTTATAATTTGAAATTTAAATATTACGAGATACAACGGTGAAGGAAAACAACAGCGGGCGGCTGCACACCTTGTCGTGTATGGGAATCGAATCTACGACCCTCGGCTCATCGGTCAGGTTCACTAACCGTTTGTCCCAATTATTATTATTATCCTCGTGCAAGGATCCGAGCACGCTGTGGTGCGGTTGCACCGACCGGCCGGATCGTGTTCCGTGTCCGATGCTTCTTCTTTTTGGTCTCGTCCACTCGTCACATCGAGAAGGAGATAGCTACACTCTCCACTTAATTGGGGCAGCAAAGGTGTGCGTGCAGGCTTCTTCGGGATGATTTACTTCACCCTTGTAAAAAGTGATGTTTCATTTTGAATTTATAAAATGTACGTATCTTTGTAAATTGAGAGGTGCCAATAAGCTATCACTTCTTATATGTCCACTGATTGTGCCTGGCGATCGGCTAATGAGAAATCGCGTTATGAGGTTTACACATATCGCGCGCGGTGGTGAAGTGTCCCTACGCTATACTTGCGGTCGGCAGAGGAGTATTCGTGTGCGTAACTCTTTTAACGTATAATGTACATTACTGCGGTTTTTCGTATGGATCGCCGTTCCCATGTCCCTGCAGTCGTTAGTGGGCAGCGTTCGTTTTTTAATCCCATCTCCCGGCGTCACCTTTTTTTTCATCCTTCACGCGCTACTCACCGCCGTTTACGCTATAAAAACCTCTCAATGTTTTTCAGTAAATTAAATAAAATCGAAATCAAATTAATATAAATTAGAATTAAACAGAAATTAAATTAAAAGAAAATTTTAAGGTCAAAGTCTACCACAGTTGGTAGACCTCCCACGACGTAGAAAATATTGGCTTATAGATTCATTCGCCCAAGATCTATTCACCTGTTAGCGATTTCTATATGTAAACAGTAATGAAATCGTAACATTTATCGATTTTGTTCAAATCAAATCAAATCGATTATTATTCAAGTCAAATCGATTATTGTTGAGTTCGGATAAAAGAGAGCCGACAGCCATTCCTAATCTTTACTTGAGTGCGTACGGCACTGAATATTGTTAATAAAATTGTAGCAGATGAAATATATCATATATCTATTGAGTAAACCAGAGTATCATTTGACCTGGCACGCTAATATACTTATATTTGTTTGGTCAGGGTTGTAGCAGCTCTGAACGCTAAGTTTTTAAGCGAAGCTTCCATGCGGTAGAATGGTATTTCACCGTCAAGTCACATTTGGATTGCCACCGTTTGCCAACAGGGGGGGGGGGGGGGGGGGGTTTTTTTTTTTTTTTCATACAAAAGGGGGGGGGCCCCCCCCTTCCTCTCCCCCCCCCCCGCGCCCCCCCTTTCCACGGGGGGGATTGTTTCTGTG